>CM042560.1:10170000-10467500 GCA_023630585.1 Cranoglanis bouderius | reverse complement strand
TCAATCCTTGGTAGTGCAACTGAAGCAAACAATCAACTATGGGTGGCAAGGCACTGTCAAAAGATCTCCGGGATAAAGATTTGGACAGGCACAAATTAGGAGATGGATACCAAAAAATGTCAAAGGCTTTATCAATGCATAGAAACAGTGAAATCTATTATTAAGAAGTGGAAGGTATTTGGTACAACACAGACCCTCCCTGAATCAGGACGTCGCTCCAAACTGGATGAAAGGGCCAGGAGGAAACTGGTCAGAGAGGCTACCAAGAGCTCTACAGCAACTCTGAAGCAGTTGTAGGAATTTATGATAAAGAGTGGTCATTGTGTGCATGTGACAACAATATAACAAATTCTCCACAAATGTGGCTTGTGTGGGAGGGTTGCAAGAAAAAAAGCCACCCATGACTGAGCTTTGCCAAAATGCACCTTGAAGATTCTGAGGCCACATGGAAAAAGGTGTTATGGTCAGATGAGTCTAAAATTGAATTATTTGGCCTCAAAACCAAGCGATATGTCTGGCGGAAATCCAATACAGCTCACCATCCAAATAACACCATTTATACAGTAAAGCATGGAGATGGTAACATCCTGTTATGGGGTGTTTCTCTGCAGCAGGGACAGGAGCACTTGTCAGGATAGAAGGAAAATGGACGGGGCAAAATACCGTCAAATTCTTGAGGAAAATCTACTGCCCTCTACCAGGAAGTTGTCAATGGGAAGAAGGTTTACCTTCCAACATGACAATGACCCAAAGCACACAGTGGTTGAAGGAGAAAAAGGTGAATGTCCTTGCATGGCCTAGTCAGAGCCCAGACGTAAACCGTCAATCTGTGGAATGACTTGAAGACTGCAGTCCACAAACGGACACCATCAAATTTAAACTGAACTTGAGCAGTTCTGCAAAGAAGAGTGGACAAATATTGCAAAGTCTAGATGTGCAAAAATGAGTAGAGACATATCCCAATAGAATGAAGGCTGTAATTAAAAAAATAAGGCAAATTAAAGCAAGGGGTGATCCTTTTTCCAACTCAGTGATTCTGATTTATTTATTTTTTAAAAATATTTTCTGACATGTTGGTGTTATATCTTTCACTTGGATGTTATAAGTTGCACTGAGGAAATACAGCTGGATAAAACAAAAACTGTGTCCGTCTTCATATCGGGCTGAAAATCAACAAAATGTGATTATTTTAAAGGGGGGTGATTCTTTTCTATACCCACTGTATGGCAAAAAGATGCAGGGGGGCTCAGGAATTCTTCTGATATAACAAGTTTTACTCTATTCCCTACAGCTGTAAAGATATGAACCAAAAGGTAAATTAATTTATAATAGTGCCTTTTCTGTTGGGTATGGGTCATTTCATTTGCCCAAGTAGGGGGTGGCAATATTTCAACGATAGCCCTGTCTTATAGGTTCCGCCTTATTAGAACTGAGTGACATCTGGCGGTCAATAAAGCAATAAGCCCCAAGAAGCCATGGTTCACAGTGATTTTATAACAGCCAAGGAGTGGAATTTTATAAAACGTATACATGTACTTGGCAAGTGTCATAAAATAAACACACAACAACAAAAATGCAATAATTTATTGATAAAAAATAATCATTCTTCAGCCAAGCATTGCAGTTCTTCAGCAACATTTAGCAGAATGGTTGCCAAGCAACACACAGCAGCAATGCACTGTACTGTAATTAAAGCTTTATACTCTGTTATACTCCAGTCCAGTAGGTGGTGTTATTGCACCTTTCAGTCTGTGCACCACATTTGACCATGTAACAGAATGGGTAAAGTGAGCTAGCAAAAACAAAACAATTAACATTGTAGTCTGGTATATCTTATGTCACTGCACTGCCAAACTGTAATGTATATTTAAAAGAAAACACAGCTGTTGAATAATAGATGGTTTCTTAGGGGTTTTACTTCTGCCGATTGTATTTAGGCTTCAAAATTCACAAAATTTGTGTTCATTTGTGAAGATTATCTTGACAAATCGTGTAACAAAACATGTAAGAATCATAAACTTTTGTTGGTCACAGAGCTTATTTTCTGCAATAATCCAAAAGCCAATGGAAAAATCCTATTGGCTTTTTATCAAGGGAACCAGGGTGATGCTAACTTCTGTGCTGGCCTACAAAAATACGTCATTTTTGCTGCACTCTATATCCTTACAAATGATGCACTTGTTTTTAAGTGCAAAAATAATTTTCACTGCAGGACTTATGGTATTCGAGATATGAGCCAAACGTTAAACGCTTCACTATAGTGCCACCATTAGGCCGATCTGGCTTATCTCTCTTGCCTGAGTAGCACGAGGTAGTATTACGTACTAACCAAATTGCATATCTGTAGGACCTACGGTTTGGTCTGCACGATCAGTTTAAAAAAAAAAAAAAAATGAAGAAAAATAATAATAAGAGAAAAAAAAACAAAACAACAGGGTTCCAGCACCTTCAGTGATTGGACCCCTAAACATAGCCACAAGTGGTGAGCTGTGAGGTCCAAGCAGTCTTAGCAAACATCACCCCTAGTGACCTTAGTGACCCCAGTCCTTGAGAATATACAGAGAACAAAAAACAGACCATACGTACACCTGTGCATTGACTGTTGAGCTCTCCCCTGGTCCTTTACCTGACATGCAACCCCGTATCATACATGAGTGGGGAAATTTGATTGTTTTCTTCAGGCAGTCAGTTTCATTAGAACAGCACCAGACAAAATTTCCAGCATCATCTCCTTGGCCAATGCCGATGTCTTCCTTGGTATACCTGTATGATTTCCTTTTATAACCTTCCCATTTTGTTTATACTTGCACCAAATTTTAGACACAGCTGACTGGGAACAACCAACATCTTTTGCCACACTCAGTGTTGGATTTCCTTCTTGAAGGAGTTTTATAATCCTTTCCATTGTTTCAATAGACAACTCTCTTGTTGGTGCCATGTTGACTTGTGCTGGTATTTGTTTTAGAAATGCAAATTACAAGTGATTCCATCATTTTTTCCTCAAAATTGAGTGATTCCATAATTGCTTACATGAATTAAAATAATTTAATTTAACTTGTTTGAGGTATTATTCAGAAAACCAGAATGCTCAGCTATTAAACAAAAATTGTTGGGTGTCATATCTGTCATATCACTAATTTAAGAGGGCTTGGGCCAAATGTTCCAAAAGGCAATTTTGTACAAAGATTTATACAAGCTTGTGCAAACAAATGAAGCAGAAGTAGAATTTTCACTATACACTTTATTTTCCAAGAGATATACTTGCTTCTATGTGCACATACATGAATATCATGAGAAACAGTTTCAGCTGAGAAACTGACCATAGCCCCATCCCCTATGTATGACCACACCCCAAACTTTGCACATGACCTCAGAATCTATTCCTATATATATGCTGTGTAGTTTGACACAAAATATGTGAATAAAGGCCAAAAATCCTAGGAGTAGTTAATAAAAATAAATTTTGTAAATTACACAAATTAGCAAAAAAAATTAAGTAGGCAGAGCTAACTGGTTCTTGCGGCTTTTTTATTTGGGAGGACCCAAGGAATCTGTGTAAAAAGGAGTTCTGTTTGTAGGATTCACGGTTCATGAGGTATTGTCCAAAACAAAAGCTCTAGAGCCACCATTGGGCATGTCTCACTTGCCTGAGTAGTGAGTACCTGTTGATCAAGTTTCATGTCTCTATGGCCTTACGGTTTGGTCTGCACCATTTGTTTTAAGGCAGAAAAATAATAAAAATTAGAAGAAAGAAAAATCCTAACAATTACAATAGGGTTCCAGCGCCTTCTGTGCTTGGACATGGCCATAAATTTCAGCTATTTGAGTACACCAGCTCTGCCTTCTTAGAACTGATTGATGTATGGTGGCCATACTGTTTACAAATTTCAACATGCTTTGATAACTACTGAGATTCTTACACTGCTCAGCAGTTTAACACCACAATTGTGAAGCATCCAAAAATCCTAGGACTTATTCACAAAAGTAGGTTTCACATATTATGCAAATTTTTATATATTTATATATATTTTTTACATATTATGCAAACATTTAGGTGGGCAGAACTAAATGGTGGAGAGGGCGATTTTTAAAGTTTGAGCACACAAATTAACCTAAGAAGAATCTTCACTGTACATCTTATTTTCCAAAAGATATGCTTGCTTTTGTGTGCACAAACATGAATAGTGCCCCTAGTGGCCAATTTGAGTAACAGCGCATCAGATATTAATGGGTCCCTACCTGAACCAACCATTCTAGTTTCAAGACAATAGCTCAATGTTAACCCTGTCAAATGCCTGCTGAAACCTGATTGTAGTATGGTGTCCACGTGTTTTCAGTAATTAGGTCATCAAAAATCCCCTTACACTTTGGCATGTGGCACTTTGGCACCACACCTAATTTCAGCGGACTTACATTTCTTGAGAAACAGTTGTCTGACCTTAGCTCTACCCCTTTGTATGACCATGCCCCAAACTTTCCATATGTATAAACTCTAGAGAATGTTGCGTCTGAAAATTACAGGAGATCAGCAGTTTCTGAAATACTCAAACCAGTCCATCTGGCACTAACAACCGTGCCAGGGTTAAAGTCACAGAAATCTTCCCCCAGAAACTTTCCCCATTCTTATGTTTGATGTGAACATTAACTGAAACTCTTGACCTGTATTTGCATTGCGCTGATGCCACATGATTGGCTGATTAGATAACTGCATGAATGTGTGCAGGTGTTCCATATAAAGTGGACAGTGACTGAAAATGTCAATATATATCTGATAGTTATTGAATTTCACACTCTGCTGCATAGTTTGACACCAACTTTGTCAAGACAGGCCAAAATTTGAGGATTGGTTCACAAGTAGGTTTTGCATAGTACCTACCTGAACCTACCCTTCAAGATTTGTGACGATAGCTCAATGGTAAACCTATGAAATGCCTGTTGAAAACTGATTAGCTGACAATGGCCATGTTTTATAAGTAAACATGTCAGCATTTACAGATTAGAACAGAGATGCAGCATACCAAATTTCAGATTGATCGCACTTACAGTTCCTGAAAAACTGTTATCTGACCATAGCTCTGCCTATACATTACCAGGCCACAAACTGCATATGACATCAGACGGTTGTCTTGTGTATGCCTATGAAGCGTTGTTCAAATCCATACAAGGAATCCTTAGTTACAGATCTTTGAGTAAATAAGGCTGCTTCTTATTAGACTTGATAGACGTGGTGGCCATACTGTTTACAAATGTCAATATTTTTCATAATTATTGAGCTTCACATTCTTCTGAGTAGTTTGACACCATATTTGTGAAGACTGCCAAAGATCCTAGGACCCAAAAAATCCCAGTTTGCAAAAGTAGATTTTGCACATTATGCTCATATGCAAATTAGCACAAAAAAACTAAATGGGTGCTGCTAAATGGTTCTTCAGGATTTTTTTGTTTGGGAGAACCCAAGAAATCATGGAAAATGGAAAAATGGAAAAAAGAATTATGTAGGTTTCTGGCCTGAGTAGTGGGAGAGAGTACTACCTATTGACTGTGTTTCATGTCCCTTTTACTTACGGTTTATTTTCAGGCAGAAGAAGAAGAAGGAAAAATTCTTACAATTACAATAAGGTCTACAATGCTGTTTGTTTGAAACACCTGCTAAAAGCTGACTGTCTGAAGGCAGCCAAGTTTTTTAAGTAATTCAGCAATGATTAAAAATTCAGTTGCATTTATCGGCTTTATGGTTCCTGAGAAACATCCAGTTATCGGCTTTATGGTTCCTGAGAAATAGATGCTTTGACCTTAGCTCTGGGGCTATGTATGACCATATCTCAAACTGTGCATATGACCTCAAAATCTTGTCCTGTATATGCTTTTGAAGTGTCGTGTGAATTCATGCAAGCACTCATGATTTACAGTTGAGTAGAATTAGAATCGATTCACATGTGGTAGCCATAATTGTTAACAAATGTCAACATATTTTTTAAAAATAATTACTGAGTTTCAGACGCTGCTGGGTACCAAGATAGGCCAAAAATCCTAGGACTAGTTTGAAAAAGTATTCAAATGTGCAACAACAAAAAAAATCCACCATGGCAGTAATTAGTGGCCGGGGTCAAACCTTAAGTGAAGAAATAAGACGAAAAAAGTATTTTCAGTGTAGGACCTATGGTTCTTGAGATATGGGCCACAATGTAAATGGCTTATAGCACCACCATTAGGCCCATCTCACTTGCCTGGGTTTAGGCACACAGTACAACTTCACATCTGTAGGACTTACAATTTGGTCTGCATGATTCATTTCAGCTTGGAATCAGGCTAAGAAGAAGAATCTTATTCCAATAGGTTTCTAGCACTACGTCCATGGAATAATAATAATAATAATAATAATAATAATAATAATATGAAAAAGAAGAAAATTCCTAAAAATAAATAAATAAATACATTTTTATTTAAAAAGGGTTCCAGCACCTCTGATGCTTGGACCCCTAAAAAACTCAAATCAAACCCACCTCACAGATGGTGCAGTAGCGTGCAGGTTCGTCCCTGCTCCTTCCGTGCCATATGGTCTCCTTCCCTGCTGCTATCAGCACCTCCTTTACCTTCTGACACTGTTTGAGTGTCCGCAGCAAACAGAACCTGAACACAACAGGCCATATTTAGACTGCCTCAAAAACACAGTTGCATAAGGCTTGGGCAAGAATCAGGTGTTATAAGAGCACAAGATGATTTTGCTGTCTCATACAATGCAATTTATACAGAAGACATATTTAATCTTGCACTTTAATTTCAGTAGAGCAAAGCCTAATTTAAATTGACTGATCAATAGACATGAGCAAGTGGTAAAACTGCTTGGGTAAAAAATGAAAATGTGGTATATATGGTATAATGTGGGTGTTGCCATTATGAATTCAACAAACCACTGAGAACTTTCTGTTAATGAAAAATACTGCTTTATGACAAGGCTGCTAATAACATTATTGATGCAAATTTTAAAGATACAGATAAAAATCATGGAGAGGGGCACATTCCTCTACTTAATCTTGTTTTATTTGGAGACATTACTGCTATACTAGGAATGCCTAAAATCAAAGACTAACCCTAACCCCACACTGACTCCCAAAATATTGCCAACTGCCCATGCTATCATAGCTCAGTATATTTGCAGCTTATAACAGGACTAAAGACAATGGGTGAGCATACCAGTCTGTGTCTTGCATTCAAGGCATACTGTAGTGGTGAAAGGGCATTACTAAAAGCATGGATGAGATATCTGCAGCTGGGTGAGATATATGTCTTATGTCTATTACATACTGATATGGATTTAGCATGTTTCCAGATATCATCCCAATCATCCTCCCTTATAGTTATTGATGATTCCTTCTCCCATACTATCTTAATTCCAAGTGCTGTGTTCAAGGCCAAATATTCCTTCGGAGTATTATAAAATGTACTCATGACAATTTCAGAGGTGTCTAAAATAATTTTTCCATAGGGGACTTACTCAAGTTACAGACTAATGTTATATTATTACTAATGTTCCTTATTCACAAAAATGTTAAAAAATCAGTGTTTTCCTTTCTCCAAACATAACCCTTCTCATTTAAACCACATATTCTATTTTGGTCTCATCTATCCACAAAACATTTTTCCATTAGCCTTCTGGCCTGTCCACGTGATCTTTAGCAACCTGCAGAGGGGCAGCAATGTTCTTTTCGGAGAGCAGTGGCTTTCTCTTTGCAACCCTGTCATGCACACCATTGTTGTTCAGTGTTCTCCTGTTTGCTTGCTTAGAAGTTACCCTGGCTCCTTTGTGACCTTGCAGACTATTACATGTCTTGCTCTTGGAGTGATCTTTGTTGGTTGACCACTCCTGAGGAGGGTAACAATGGTCTTAAATTTCCTCCATTTGTACACAATCTGTCTGACTGTGGATTGGTGGAGTCCAAACTCTTGAGAGATGGTTTTATAACCTTTTCCAGCCTGATGAACATCAACAACTCTTTTTCTGAGGTCCTCAGAAATCTCCTTTGTTCATGCCATGATGCCACAAACATGTTGTGAAGATCAGACTTTGATAGATCCCTGTTCTTTAAATAAAACAGGGCACTCACTCACACCTGATTGTCATCCCATTGATTGAAATCATCTGACAATAAACAAATAACCAAGTATAATACTTTTGTCTCATTTGTTTAGCTGGATTCTCTTTATCTACTTTTAGGGACTTGTGTGAAAATCTGATGATGTTTGAGGTCATATTTATGCAGATATATAGAAAATTGTAAAGGGTTCACAAACTTTCAAGCACCACTTTATGTTCTAAATGACTGATCTTTGAGGACAGTTGCATTAAGTTTAAACTGCCTGCTTACATAAGAGCCACTTGTTACCTTAAGAACTAAAGTAACCATTGCATGGTCAGAAATTATTATAATATTAATACAACTTGCTAGGATTGACTATAGTAACATTCTAGGCATGAAGTAGTAGTCTATCCTAGGATAGCATTGATGAAACATTGACAAAAACTTTAAAATGCCGATGCTTTATTTATGGCTGTGTACGACCCCAAGGCGCTCTCTTGCAGTCGACTGTGAGTGACGTCACTTCCAACTACAAACATGCCCCGTAGTATACTCCCACCCCCAACACTGATTGGCAGGTTAAAGTGCAAGCCATCAGAAATGCAAATGCAAAGGGATTTTGGCAGGCTCCATACACGACCCCAAGGATATGAAATAGCAAACGGAGTATTTGCTATTTCGATACGACAGCGGCATAACTCGTAAAACATGGGAAATACAATTGCAAATGGACTTTGCGTTTCCATTTGAAATTTGGCAGACACTACGTTCATGTAAACTAAAATGCAAATGGTAATATACAATTTGCATTTTCATTTGAATTATGTCACAATTTATGGGTCCACAAATAGGAAACACAATTGCAAATACAGTTTGCAATTGCTTCTGAAAACTGTCCACAAAATACTTCCATACATGTGTGTGTGTGCATGTGTGTTTGCATTTCTTTATTTGTGCTTGAGTTACAGCTCATTTCTGATCTCTTCCCAGCTTCCCAGACTTACCATCAACCAACACGTCCACCATGGAGATTCTTGACTTTTTGCATGAAACGCAACAAATCTACCCAAACATGTGGGTAGCACTGAGGATATCTGTGACTATCCCGGTAACCGTGGCAGCTGCAGAGAAGAGCTTTTCAAAGCTCAAGCTGATTAAAACATTCTTGAGGTCTACCATGGCCCAAGAGCGTCTCACTGGACTCACAGTGATCAGCATCAATCATGATGCATCTCAAAATTTGTCTTTTGATGCAATCATTGATGACTTTGCGGCAAAGAATTCCAGGCATGTGCAGTTTTGAAACGATTCTCAAATTCAGAACAGATTCTCAAATTTTTGCACAAAAAGTGACTACTCAAAAGTGAATAACCTCACAATGTTGCACTGTAGTGTGCTGGAATGTATCACGTATCTATAGTTTATTGCACTTTTTTTGCCCATTGTATTTTGGTCATCAGAAGGTCATTTGAAACAGGTTTTTTACAAACAGGTTGTAATTATTTATTATTATTTACTTCATATTTATGTTAATGTTTATCATTATTTATGTTATATAACAATAAATTCGAGTTCATTTGAAAAATGTGTTGTTTTTTTTTGGCAGCAGTGGTGGTGGGGGGCAATCTAAAATCTCACCTAGGGTGCCATCAGAGCCAACAGAGCCTGGGCCAACCCTGTTATCAAATAACAGTGTTTCCCACAGGATACTGAGAGACTGTGGTGGGTGGACCTCTGACCCTCTAACCATTTTTCACAAAAGAGCCATTTTCTCCTTTTTGGTTAATTTTTTTTTTTTTTTGAAAAAGCCATTGCAAAGACTAATTTTTTACTATTATTTATTAAAAATAATAATAAATGACAGAGCGGTCATGCAGTGTTTGGGCTGACAGGGGCACGTCTTTTATTTTCTGAATGATTTTCTCCTTTTTCGGGAAATCCGCAGACAGTTCAGTTGCCATATTCAACATGCATGACTTTACATATCCTCAGTCAGTAAAAGGTTTTCTTTGTGAAATCTCCAATGCATTCAGGCTTCCAGTTGCCCCTGTCCATGCATGCAGCTGCTGCTGTCCAGCTTGCAGTTTACGTTGGAGCTCTGTGCACGCCTTTCTTCGGCTTTCGCCCACCAGGTACTTTGCTGCAAAAGCTGCATGGTGGGTATCGAAATGTTTCAACATTTTTTAAACAAGGCACTACGTTCTGTGTGAATCAGACACAGCAAGGCACCAGAGCTTTCAATAAAAGCACGTTTCAATTTTGAATGCTCCTCTGAATTCTTTCTTTTCACCATCTCTACAAACAAGCTAGGTAGCTGCTTGAATCTGAGTGCGAGAGGTTACCATAGAAATGTAAATGGTTTGCTGTTGATTGGTGTCGTGACACATGCACACAGCACTGTATACGTGCACTGGCCGGAACAACTTGAAATATATTATTGTACATTGAATTTTCATTAACTTTGTTAGGCTGTACAACAAAGGAATTTTAATTTACTTTGCATTTTCTGCAGGAAACTGATCTCTAGTGACATGTCTAAGTTTAAAACGACACCTGGCGAGCCACCTGATTTAGTGCTTCACTGAAGCACCTAAGCTTCAGTGATGGCTCTTTTTAGGTCAGTGTTGGATGGATAGATCACCATCTATTAACATCCCAAGAATGCAAAGGCTGGCATTCACTTAATTCCAGGGGTTTCAGTACCGCAATATACAATGGGTGTTTCTGGAGGTGCGAAGACACCCCCTTTACAGGTCACCGAACAAGTGCAGAATACTTTGTTTTTTGCACAAGCATTCCCCGGATCAGTGATGTTTGATCAACAACAAAACAGTCATACTGGTAACTATTTTTTCTCTGTTTTATTATCTTACAGTTAAACGATTTTCTTAAACCTGAATCAGCTGGTTCTTCAAACTGTCAAATTGGCTCTTTCTGTGTAAATAAAGTTGAGTATAAAAGCGTGGATAATTATGAGTTTGTTTTTATAATGTAAACAGCAGTGGAAACAATATTCAAACAAAAATTCACTGCAGATTTTTAGTCTTGTGTGATAGGACACATGATAGCATTGATGTAAAGTCAGTAAGACTTATTTAAGTGAAACAAGCATTTTATAACTGAATAGTGTTTTTCAAACACGAAACCCCTGCGATCACAGACAGGTATCTGATGTTATAGCAGAATTAATGGAAACGGATATATGGCACAAAACCCGTGATCACATGCAGGTATCTGACGTTATGGTAGAATGAATGTAAAAAGGTATTTGGCACGGAACCCCTGCGATCACGAACAGACAACTATCTGCAGCAAATGCATTTTCTTCCCAAACTACGCATGATCACTGACCTTTGCAGATTCTCAAATAGGCCATGCCTGCCTGATGACGCAATAGAGTGCTGCAGGGATGACGTATTTTTGTAGGCCAACCCGGAAGTTAGCATCACCCTGGTTCCCTCGACAAAAATCCAATAGGATTTTTCAATTGGCTTTTGGATTATTGCAGAAAATAAGCTCTGTGACCAACAACAGTTTATTTACAAATTTTGTTCATCAAGATAATCTTCACAAATGAATGCAACTTTTATGAATTTAGAAGTATAAATACAATTGCCAGAAGTAAAAAAAAACAACTAAAGTTAGGCTATAAACAAACTACATGACTTCAACATCACCACCACTAAGCTACCAACAACTCTTTCAATCTTTATTCAAAACACACTACAATTGGACAATACCAATCTACATTGATGAACAGATTGATGAATCTACAAATTGGAAAGTTTGAGTTGGAATAGTTTGCAAGAGCGCGAGTATAAACACAATGAGGCTGTAGTAGATGAGTTTTCCTGTTTGGCGCAATTGTCCCTGACAACCTGTGTAGTCCCAATTAGCCACTTGTTAGCAACTGTCTTTTTCAAGACACATAAAAGATTTTTTTAAAAATCACGGGTTGGGTATTACTGATTTATGTCATAGAATAAAACGTGAAAATATCTTGAGCTTCTGTTAACCACTGACCTTATTTCAGGCATTTAACCAAAAACCCAATAAAAAAAAACGTGTTGACATGTTCAGGATGCTGGAACCAATGTTAAAGCTAAAATGTTAACTCATTTCTGGGTTTTAGGACTCATTCCTGCACCACTCTATATCTGTTACGCTGTCCTGAAACCCCTGGAAATAAGTGCATGCCTGCAAAGGCTAGCTAGTAAACTGGTAGAACACTTCCTGTCTATTAACAACTGGTAAAGATACCCTGTATTTACATATACTATATTAAATAATGTAGTATGTTGCAATGGTATCAATCAAAAACTATCAACAAATAAAAATAAATAAATAAATGACTCGCACAAAGAGCGTCCATGAATGAAGCCATATCTCTCATGTAGAACAGGTAACTTCGCCAACGGTTAAATGGCAGGCAGCCAATCAGAACTGGAGGGATTTGCGGTCTGACTGACTGGGGGGTCAGATATGGAGTGAGAGATGCTTTGCAGAAGCAACGGCGCAAAACAGAAATCTTTTATGTTATTATGAGAAACGTAAAAATATTTTCAGTTCATTATGAAATTTTAGCAGGACAAATTAGGTAATTAATGGGAAACACTGAACTAGTGTAGCAGAACAGTTTGAAATAACCGTCTCTTCCAGAATAGTTTTTAACCAGCAACTGTACATCATATGTTGCAAACCAGTCTCACATTCAGCTTGCATGACGAATCTCACTCACACTTGAAAGACACAGTCAGTAATATGTATACAAATCAACATATTATGAACGTGAACCTTGAATTCGTGGGGCATGCCGGATCTCGAACACAAACTTTAAGACTGTTAGTAGTTATTAATCGAAATATCTAAGCAGGAAATCCAGTTAAGAATAACTGTATAAAGCTTACCAGCAATCCAGGCAGCAATAGTCAAGGACAACATGAAACACACACCGTCCATTTAGTTAGGAAGACCTGTACATTCATGCAGTTATCTAATCAGCCAATCATGTGGCAGCAGTGCAGTGCAAAAAATCATGCAGATATAGGTCAAGCACTTCATGTAAGGTTCACATCAAACATTAGAATTAAGAAAAAATGTGATCTCTGTGACTTTGATTGTGGCATGGCTGTTGGTACCAGATGGCTGGTTTCAGTGTTTCAGAAACTGCTGATCTCCTAGGATTTTCATGCACAACAGTCTCTATATTTTACACCAAAATAGTGCGAATAACAAAAAAAAACACTGAGTGAACGACAGTTCTGTGGGATGAGAGGTCAGAGGAAAATGGCCAGATGGTTCGATCGAAGGAAATAGTAACTCAAATAATCACTCTTTACAACTGTGGTGAGCAGAAAAACATCTCAGCATGCACAAAACATCAAACCTAGGAGTCACGTGATGGCAAGCTGGGAAATGGCGGCACGCTAGAGTAAGGCTTCAAGTACCCAAAGTTTAATAGATTATTTAATATATATTTACTTCACAAACTGAATAAGATTTTTTTTTTTTTTTTACTAAAACGTGATCAACATACAACAGGATGACCTCTTCCAAGCAATCAATTTAAGGGGTGCAAACATGAGCACACCTTAAAACAATCAGCACTGAAGCTAACAACCCACCGTCACCAGAGTCAAGTAACCAAAAACCGAATATAAAAGATCTTTTTGCTGAAATTAGTCAAATGAACGCTACTTTGCAAGGGGTGGCGAGTGATGTGATTACTATCAAGGCGATCACTACAGAACTCAAAAGACGCGATTAGCTCCATACATGCTAGATTTGAAGCCGAAAATCACATCTCACACATGGAAAATGCATCAAACCACTTAACTGGTTTACTGATCACAAAATCAAGGTCCTGCCATGGCCATCCCAGTCCCCTGACTTGAAACCCATAGAAAACATGTGGGGTGAACTGAAGAGGAGAGTCCACTAGCGTGGACCTCGAAATTTGAAGGAGCTGGAGAGATTCTGTATGGAGGAATGGTCTCAGATCCCTTGCCATGTATTCTCCAACCTCATCAGGCATTGTAGGAGAAGATTCAGAGCTGTTATCTTGGCAAAGGGAGGTGGCACAAAGAATTGACTAAAAGTGTGCCAATAATTGTTGCACACCTATATTTAACAAAGAATTAAAAAGCTTTTTAAAGCTAAATAATAATAATAATAATAAACACTCACTTCTTGTCGCAATCAAGCAAAATTACTGTGTAGCTCCTATCTTAGTTTAAGTGTCTAGCTTGGCGCTGCTTTGGCGCCCGGGGGCTGGACACTTCACCCAGGAAACATGGAGACCGCAGCCGAGGAGCTGCGAGCTTGCTCCCGGTCACCATTGAACAGATAGTGAATGACACCCGGATGGTGACACTCACTTACAGAGATAAGAGCTACACTGGGATTTTGCACAATTGCAACAAAAAGTGATTGTGTTTCATTATTATTATTATTATTACTATTATTATTATTACTATCATCATTTTGCTTTAAATGTGTTAAGGCCATAAGCTAAGCTAAGCTAATTGTCGCTTGAGATTTTTCCGCAGATAGATGGCCGCAGTGGCAAAATCACACTGCTTCTCCTTCATTTTGTAGGATATGAAACAAGTGAATTTTCTATACAGTCGCTCTCACTCTAGAATGTTTAATTTAGCGGCAATAAAACTGATTTTTGTCAAAAGTGGAATACTAGTTGCACCACCCATGTTACTATGGCAACCAGCAGCAGGAACGCCTACTGGCGACTTCATAGTACAGCGACTGGTGACTTCAGCGATAAAATTGTTGTATGCGTGAGCACACCTTAAGCGAGTGCACACTGACTGCGAGCATCACGGACCAAAATGTGTGGCCCAAAAGTGGATTCACTGCCCATTTAGAGCCCAAGCACTGAAAGTGCGCAGCGCCCTATTGTTTTCCTAAGGATTATTATTTTTATTATTATAATTATTTTTTAAGGTTTAAAAAAAAATTTAAATTAGGTTTTTAAAAATGTTGGGGCCCTTAACATGCTCAAAACCTCATGAAATTCAGCACACAAATCAGAGCCGTTTAGGCCCGGGCAAAGAGTAGCAGATGGGTGTGGTGGGGGGGCTCTGTAGCGCCCCCTTTTACATGGTACAAAACCTTGGGGCATACAACTTAAGAGTAAAAAAAACATAGACAGTGTTCACCGTAACAGATGCACTTTTATCAGCTATTTTGTTACTCTCTCTCTCTCTCTCTCTCTCTCTCTCTATATATATATATATATATATATATATATATATATATATATATACTGTTATATGTTAAATTATGGTAGCGTACTATATAGACATACTACATAGTGTATATCGTACATACTTGCACATATAGGTACGAAATTCAGGACACGTTGTTCTCATCGATCTGAACAACTTTCGTGCTGACAATCATTAGCTCCGTCCAACAGGAAGTCAGCCATTTTGGATTTTGTGAAAAGTGACACAACTGATGTAAAATTGTGAAAAGATTGTTGATATCTTAAATAGTGTTGCCATGGTAACGCTGGTAACAAATATTAATACTCTTTTATGGTGTTTTTGAGGCTCTTAGCATGCTTAGAATTTCATGAAAGTCAGCACACAGGTCAGAGTTGTCTGTCATTAAACGTAGGCAAAAGATAAGACATGGGTGTGGAATTGACAGTGGTGAGGTCAGTTTTACCTACAGTTACATATATTGTTCTCATCAAGCCGGACAACTTTCAAAATGACAGTAATTAGGTCCGCCCAACAGGAAGTCGGCCATTTTGGATTTGTTCTTGTCAAGCCAGACAACTTTCGAAATGACTAATTAGCTCCGCCCAACAGGAAGTTGGCTATTTTGGATTTAATGTGGATTTTTTTAAATTGCATTTTTAAACCCTCCTCCTGGGGAATTCATGTGATTGCCACCAAACCTGGTCAGCATTATGCCAAGACATTGAAGGTACTAAATTGGGAAGAGATTTTTGATATCTCAAACGGTTTCACCATGGTGAGGAAATAAATTTATGGCAAAAAAGGGAAACAGGAATTGTCTCGTATCTTCTGCATTCAATGAGTGATTTACGTCAAACTTGAACTGTATGTTTGTTCACGGGGGCTGATCACATGGATGTGACTATTGTGAGTCGCGGTCATAGTGCCACCAACTGGCAGCAGGAAGTGTCTCACTTAAAACAGGCTTTTAAATGGGCTTCTTATATGTACCCAAATCGCTTCAAACTTGCTCAGAATAATGTCGAGACACGGCTGATCTAAAATTGTTAAAGGATGTTTGATATCTTAAATAGTGTTGCCGTGGTAATGCATCAAACATAAATACTCTTTTCTGGTGTTTTTGAGGCTCTTAGCATGCTTAAAATTTCATGAAAGTCGGCACACACATCAGAGTTGCCGGCTGTTAGGAGTAGGCAAAAGCTAAGACATTGGTGATGGTCACCAAACTTGGTCAACATTAGGGCAAGACAATGAGGATGCTTAATTGCGAAGGCATTTTTGATATCTTGAATGGGTTCGCCATGGCGAGGCAATACATTTATGGCAAAAAAAGGGAAACAGGAAGTGTCTCATATCTTCTGCATGCATTGAGTGATTTAGATGAAACTTGAGCTGTATGTTTGCTCACGGGGGCTAAGCATATATTTTGAGTCACTGTCATAGCATCATCAAGTGGCAGGAGGAAGTGTGGCACATACAACAGACTTTGCAATAGTCCTCTTATATTTAGCACCCCCTTAAATGCATGTGCCCACTACACATTACTTCACTACACACGGATGTGACTATTCTGAGTCATGGTCATAGCACCACCAACTGGCAGCAGGAAATGTCACTTAAAACAGGCTTTAAAATAGTCTTCTTATATTTACCCGAATCGCTTTGAACACGGTCAGAATGTTGCGAATTTGCGAAGAGTCTTCATATCTTAAATAGTGTTGCTGTGGTAATGTATCAAAATTTAATACTCTTTTCTTTGTATATTTGAGTGTTTTACTCTACAGCAGTCACTTCACTATGCATTGTTTTTATACACCCACCAGGTGTTGATGGTACCGTAGTGATGGGCCCATCATCGCTGCGTGCAGCTATATTTTCTATTTGTTTTATATGCATGTTCTTCATGGTTTCATTGTTCACAAAACTGTTTGAGGCTATACTGTTTGTCTTTTATTGGATATGACTACGGGCACAATACCAGTTCAAATTTTAAAGTTTTATTTGGGAACATGAAATAGGAGTTACATCAGAGCACAACGGGTGTGAAGTGTTTTTTTTTTTTTTGTTTTTTTTTTTGTGATGGATAGACAATGTTTAAATATCATAACTTGGAATATAAAGGTCGCCTGTCAAAAGGAAAAAAACACTTATATATCTCAAGTTCAGAACAGCTGATATCGCCTTTTTACAAGAGACACATTTTAAAGATGAAAAAGAAGCCCTGAAACTTGTTTTCAATAACTCTATATCAAACAAACAGAGCGAAGTGGCTATTCTAGTGAGGAAGAAATTAAATTTTGTATTAATGACTCAACATAGATTGTTGTAAATTGTAATCTGTATATATTCTTTCATGATGTAAACAAAATATTGGTCAACCTCGAGGGATATGTCATACTTGGAGGAGACTTTAATCAGACACTGGATGGACTCCTGGTCAGAAATCAAAACATGAGGTCAAGTCCTAGAGACAGGACCGCCCGCTATTCACATTCTCAAAGATGATAATGGACTTTGATTTGAAGACTGTTTAATCCATGAGAAAAAGAATATATATTATTTTCAAACTGTCACAAGACCTTCTCAAGAATTGATTATATTCTTATATCCAACTCGTTAATTGACACTGTTGTTGATTGTAGAACAGGGGCCATAGAGCTGACCGATCATGCACATGTGGAGTTGAAACTAGATGTGAAGGCAGATCATAGGAAAAGAGGGAGGTGGAGACTAAATACATTTAAGCTGGAAGATAAAGTCTTTGTAGATTTACTATAGGAAGATATGTTTTTTGAACTTAACATTGGGTCAACTCAGAGATTAGCAACAGTATGGGATGCCTCTAAAGCATATGTCAGGGGAAAATGTATGACATCTGAAAACGAGACATCTAGAAAAGCAAATTAATTACTTAGAAAAGGAATAGGAGAAGGTTTCGTGGATTTGAAATTTAAAGAGCTATGTAAATTAAAATGTGATTTGCATGAACTCTTTAATAAGAAAGTAGAATATGCATTATTTAGATTGAAGAACAATTTTTATTAGAGTCGGGAAAATGCTGGGAAACTAGACAGATAAAGCAACAGAATGCATTTAATGTCATACCTGCAATTATGGAGGGAAATAGGGTGCTAACTTCTGACAAATAATTTAATAGGGTTTTTAATCAGTTTTATTCCAAATTATATGCATCGGACTCCAGTTATAGTCAGGATGAGTTGAAATGCATTTTGTCCAGTATTATTTTACCCATTTTATCCTCTGATGAACAAGACTTACTGGATGCACTCACTGGATAACTCAAGAAGAGATCAGAGCTATTATAATGTCTTTGAAATCTGGAAATCAGACTGTGATGGATTTCCAGTAGAGTATTATAAAATATGTTGTTGAGTTGACCCCAATATTAACTGAGGTATATTCAGAGGTACTTGAGAGTGATACATTGCCTGACAGTTTTAACGAAGCCTTAATATCACTTATACCAAAACCTGGAAGAGCTGGATGGATCCTGCTAATTTCCGACCAAATAGTTTATTAAACGTAGACCTAAAAGTGTTAAAGTTGTTGGCCTCACAATTAGAGGGCATTCTACCTAATATTATACATAGAGATCAGGTGGGCTTCATTAAAACAGATCCTTGACTGATATGAGAAGGCTTTGCATCTTATGTGGATGAATCAATCTAATCTAGATCCAACTGCTGCAATATTGCTTGATGTGGAAAAATACTTTGATAGAGTGGAATGCTACTTTGGATAAATTTGGATTTGGCCCAGGTTTTATGAAGTGGGTTAAAATTTTATATTCCAATCCTAAAGCAGCGGTAATAACTAATGGACTGACTTCATTTGTTTGTTTGTTTTTTTTTATCTATCTAGGTCTACCTGCCAAGGTTGTCCTCTTACTCCACTACTCTTTACATTGGTTCTGGAACCACTTGCATCAAAGATCAGAGAAGACAAGAGAATTAAAGGTGTATTTACAGGGGAAAGAGAACATAAACTGCTGTAATATGCTGATGACATATTACTATTAGATTAAGACCCTGCATATTCTTTACCAGTACTCCTTAATGTGATTGAATCATATTCCAATTTAATTAAGATTAATATAAAGATGGAGGTTGCGCTGCAATTTAATTATATATCGTGGATGGTTCCTGTAACCATGCCACATCAGATATTTAAATGATATAATGTTTTATGGAAAGGTAAAAAGTAAATAAATTATGTTTACCTAGAGATAAAGGTGGTTTAGCATTACCGAATGTAGAACTCTATAAAATAGCATTTGAAATATATAAGCTCACTACACACTGGGTGAAAATGAGTTGGCTCTAGACTGGGTATTAAAGAACAACTTGCATTCCCTTTTTCGAGCGATAGAGGCTCTGTCACAAATACTGGAGGGAGAACTACAACATATGACGAATCCAATATTGATTCATTCTAGGGAGGTGTGGAAGGCCGATTAGAAAATGTTTGAAGGCATCGGTTTTCATTGGGCAAGAAAAGAATGTTTTAGAAGAGCTTTGCGAATGACCAAGGCCTCTCCAGAAGCCATCTAATTTTGATGTGTTTAAGGATTTTCAGGGACTGTGAAAACCTGAGCAAATTTGGCAAATAGACCTTAATAGTGATATGGATATGGATGCATGGAATAGAGTTCTATACAACAATGGGAGGTACAGTCCCTTGGGAAACTACTGGAACAGCAAGGCCAATTCATTTGTTTGTGATATACACCAAATACATTTGGGTTTGAGATCAAAAGATGGATATGAGATGAGAGTTTAGGATTTCAGCCTTTATTTTCTGGTATTTACATCTAGCTGTTTTAAACAACATAAAACATAGAACCTTTTGTATCAGACCACCGAATTTTAGGCAAGCAAAAGTATAGGAACAAATAAGTCTTAAAGTAAATAAAGGTAAATAAAACTTAATATTTGGTTGCTTATCCCTTGCTTGCAATAACTGCATCAAGCCTGCAACCAAATTGTTGGTTTCTTCTTTTGTGATGCTTTCCAGGCTTTTCCAGTTGTTGTTGGTTTTGGGGATTTCTCCCTCCAGTCTCCCCTTCAGGAAGTGAAATGCATGCTCAACTGGGTTAAGGTCTGGTGATTGATTGGCAGTCTAAGACCTTCCACTTTTTCCCCCAGATAAAGTCCTTTGTTGAGTTGGCAGTGCATTTAGTCATTGTCTTGCTGCTCCTCCCTATTAATTTGGATGCATTTCTCTGTAAATTGGCAGACAAAATGTTCCTGTAAAATTCTGAATTCATTCTGCTGCTACCATCATGAGTTACATCATCAATAAAGATTATTGAGCCTGTTCTTGAAGTAACCATGCAAGCCCAAGCCATAACACTACCTCCACCATGTTTCACAGATGAGCAGATCCTTTCTTTCTCAACACTTTGGCCTTTCCATCACTTTGGTAGAGGATAATCTTGGTTCCAGAACTTTTGTGGCTCATCTCTGTATTTCTTTGCAAATTCCAATCTGACTTTCCGGTTCTTACTGCTGATGAGTCGTTTGCATCTTGTGGTATGGCCTCTATATTTCTACTCTCGAAGTCTTCTTCGAACAGTGGATAGTAATACCTTCACCCCTGCCCTTTGGAGGTTGTTGGTGATGTCACTGACTGTTTTTGGGTTTTTCCTTCACAGCTCTCACAATGATTCTGTCATCAACTACTGTTGTTTTCCTTGGCTGACCCATTTGGTGTTTGTTGCTCAGTAAACCAGTGGTTTCTTTCTTTTTCAGGACATTCCAAATTGTTGTATTGGCTATGCCCAATGTTTGTGCAATGCCTCTGATTGATTTTCCCTCTTTTCTCAGCTTCAAAATGGCTTGCTTTTCTCTCATAGCCAGCTCTGTGATCTTCATGTTGGCTTATCCTTTTTAATAACAAATGCAGTCTTCACAGGTGAAACTGAAGGCTAAAACCAAGAGTAGATGTTCAGTGCTATTTATTGTTTAAACAATCAATCTAACAGGATACACCTGGGTAACAAGAAACACCTGTCAGTTACATGTTCCAATATTTTTGCTCACCTACAAATTGGGTGGTCAGATACAAAATGTTCTATGTTTTGTTATTTAACACATCTACATATAAATACCAGGAAGTAAAAGCTGAAATTCTAAACTTTCTTCTCATATTCATCTTTTGATCTCAAACCCAAATGTCTTCACTCTACAGCAAAAACAAACGAATTGACCAATGTCATTTCAGAGGGGACTGTGTGTAAAGGAAGCAAGAGGTAAATTTATTAAAGGTATTATTACACAGCAGTTCAGCTTTATAAAATTGGTAGTTTGAACAATAATAAATGCTGGAAATGTAAACAAGAAACTGGAATGTATATTTTTACTTTCTGGGAATGTACAAAGATTCTGACTTTTTGGGAAATTGTGTTGAAATATCTTGGGGAGAGGGCTGGGATACGACCTTCCACTTTCACCAAGGGTGTGTCTTTTAGGAGATAAAACAGATTCCTCAGATTAAAAACAATGACTCCTCCCTTGTTACTGTAGGTCACAGCAGTGCGAAAGATACTTAGATGCTGGAGTGATATTAGACCCACGTTTGTTTGTATTGTCTTCCAACCTATACAACTTATCCGTCAATTTTTTTTTTAGTACTGTGCCTGTCGTGTGAACTTTTGTGTTGAGTGTTATATCATGTATAAGAAAAACCAATAAAAATTTATTTATTTATTTTTAAATCAAACCTTGAGTTGGATGGGCTACAAAAGCAGAAAACCACATTGGGTTCCACACCTGTCAGCCAAGAACAGAAATCATGGCCACATGCTCACCCAAACTAAACCGTTGAGGATTTAAATTTTTTTTTTTTTTTTCAAATCACCTAGTCTTTTTCCAATCTTCTTTCAGCGCAAATAGAAGAGGTGTAAGAGCCAGTGTAAGTGCAGATTATTATTTTTTTATTAAGGGGGGGCAACCAGGGGACAAGTTAGTTAAGTGCTCAAAGAAGAGGCTGCTCTTTAGCCGTTTTTTCAAGCAAGTGACGGATTCTGCTGTCCGGATTGAGGTTGGAAGTTCATTTCACCACTGAGGGACAGTCAGTTTGAAGGTTCTGGAAAGGCACCTCATGCCTCGCTGAGTAGGCACTACCAGGAGTTGGTTGTTAACTGATCACAAGTTGCGTGAGGGAACATAAACCTCAAGGAGTGGGTTGAGGTAGGGGGTGCTGTTCCAGGCAAGGCAATGTAACTCATGATGGTAGCAGCAGAATGAATTCAGAGTCTACAGAAACATTCTGCCCTCAAATTTACAGAGAAATGCATCCAATCTAATTGGGAGAAACTTCATCAAGCAGCAAGACAATTACCCAAAACACACTGCCAACACAACAAAGGACTTAATCGGGGGGAAAGTGGAAGGTTTTAGATTGACCAAGTAATTCACCAGACCTTAACCCAACTGAGCATGCATTTCACCTCCTGAATAGGAGACTGAATAGAGAAACCCTCCAAAACAAACAACAGCTGCAATACAAGCCTGGAAAAGAAGAATGCAACACTGTGGTGATGTCACTGGGCCACCGGCTTGATGCAGTTATCTCAAGTAAGGTATATTCAACCAAATATTAAGTGTTACTTTAAGACTATCTGTTCCAATAATTTTGATCACCTAAAAATTGAGTGGTCTGCCCCAAAGGTGGCATGTTCCAAGTTGTTTAACACATTTAGATGTAAAGATCAGGAAATAGAAGCTTAAATTCTGATCTATAATCTCATATCTTTTAATCTCAAACCCAAATGTCTTCAGAGTATAGCAAAAACAGAACTGTCCTCACTGTTCCAATACTTTCAGAGGGGACTGTGTGTATATATGTACACTTGTGAATGTATCTTAAAGAAATATAAGAGAAAGGGAAATAAGAAAAACATAAGTCAAAAGGCCTGTCCTAACAAGATTGTCACTCTTTTCTATCAAATGGGACAGTAGCACTGGTACAAATTCAAACATCCTGTGACAAATTGAAAATGCCTTTGACCAATCAGTGGTCAGCATTCTTTGCAGCTCAACCTGCTCTTTGGTCACCAAAAACAGCATGGGTACAGTATGGATCACTTGCCAATGGAAATGAGTTTAAAACAAACTCACTTGATCATCTCAAAGAGCTTATGGTCAGACACTTTGATGTTCCTTGCCATGTTCCAGGAGAGATGCACCATTGGAACTGCTGACTTGACAGTCTGGAGTTTGTTCCACTCGTACCGTTCCACAGCCAGTTTGTACTGATGTGCTGTGGAGAACATATACATTAGAGCAGAGTGAAATTCTTTTCTTTGAATATCCCAGATTGTTAGGAAGTTAGGGTCGGAGCGCAGGGTTATCCATGATACAGCACCCATGGAGCAGAGAGGGCTGGGGTTTAAAACAGCCGACCTTCTAATCAGTAACCCACAGCCTTAACCGTTGAGCCACCACTGCCCAGGTTCTCTCACTTGTGACAGCTTGACATGTATCAAGCACTATTATGGATGATTTATACCACAAAGCTTTTCCCATTCAAGCACGAAAATGCACATTTATGCTAAATACATTTAGTAGCACCCAATACACATACCAGTCAGAGGGCCCACATTCCAGGAGATGTTATTGCACCAGCCGATGGCCTGGACCCAGTGCACTGTGCCTGTGTTGAGCCAAACCAGGTCTCCAGGGCGCTGGATAAACCGGTACACCGGAACATTGGCCTCATACATATCTTCCAGGTTCGGCCACCATGAACCCATCAGGAAGTTGACGTTGTTCTTTTCACAGAATTCACTCATTACCCCCCAGTATGGCTCAGGGACTGCAAACCACTCACAGTCGCCTGGCCCAATGTTGATGTTGACAGAGCAGAAATTGTTATTTTCTTGATGACCTGAGGATGTATTGATGTTTAATTATTACTTCATAAAACCAAACAGAGAAGCTTTTATTTTTTTTACACGAAAACTTCAGATGTAATGAATGGGAAAGGTCACAATGGAAAAAGGCATCAAAGATGAGGTAGGTACAAATGAACATTTATGCATACTTAATTGTCATGTTACTAACCAGGTGTTCTACAACCAGGGACCTTCATGAAGAGTTGGACAGTGTTCATGCCTAGGATGGTGTGGCCCACATGGCTGAGCAGGTTCCCCGCAGACACCACCCGAGCAAATGCAGGCAGCTTACTCAGCTCCTGTAGCTGAAGCTTCCACCTGTAGGGGGAGCACAAATGTCAGCACCTCAGTCCTTCCATGCATACTGTGTATACTTCAGGTATCTGAAGGATTTACAGTTTAGATATACTGATCCACATACTTTTTCTCATCCGAGACATCAATATTTGTCCCAAACTTAATTTGCTTGAATGGACCTTTCCGTCTTCTTGTAACACTAGTGAGAGAAAAGGAAACATTTGATAAAGACATACAGTAAAAACAAAACCACTGTAAAAAGCAGTACACTAAAGAATTATTAAACATACTTTTCTGATGTTGACATTTCAGAGTCTGAGAGTTCCTTTTGGCCCTTTTTTTCATTCTCCTCCTAAAATACAGAAACAAAAGAATAATAAACACAAACACAACACTAATTAGATATGGCACTGATTCAATACCCAGTATTTGGCCAATACCAGCAAAAAAAGGGGGCTTGGATATTGAAGAAAAAATATAGAGACTTTTTTTTTAAGGATTGATTTTATTACCTTTGTACTTTATTTAATTTATTTTACAGTCCCCTCTGAAATGACTGGAATAGCAAGGCCAATACAGTGAAGACAGTTGGGATTGAGATCAAAAGATGAATAGGAGACCATAGATCAGAATTTCATCTTTCATTTCCTGATATTTACATCAAGATGTGTTAAACAACTTGGCACATGGCACCTTTGATGGCAGACTACCCAATTTTTAGGTGAGCAAAAGTATTGGAACTCATAGTCAACGTAAATTGTACTTAATATTTGCTTGAATATCCCTTGCTTGCAATAACTGCTGGCAACACAGTGACATTACCAAACTGTTGCATTTTTCTTTTTGACATTACCAAACTGTTGCATTTTTCTTTTCCAAGCTTTTACCACAGCTTCTTTCAGTTGCTGTTTGTTTTATTGGGGGTGTTCTCCCTTCAGTTTCCTCTTTAGGAGGTGAAATGTATGATCATTTGCGTTAAGGTCTAGTGATTGCCTTGCTTTCCAATTTTTCCCCCGATAAAGTCCTTTGTTGTGTGTTTCGGGTCATGATGAAGTTCCTCCCAATTAGACTGGATGCATTTCTCTGTAAAATGGCAGACAGAATGTTTCTGTAAACTTCTGAATTCATTCTGTTGCTATCATGAGTTATGTCATCAATAAAGATTAGTGAGGCCATTCCAGAAGCAGCCACGCAAGCCTAAGCCATGACACTACCTCCATCATGCTTGACCGATGAGCTTGCATGTTTTGAATCAGGAGCAGATCCCTTCTTTCTCCAAACCTTTGTTTTTCCTTCACTTTGGTAGAGATTAATCTTGGTCCCAGAACTTTTGTGGCTCATCTTTATATTTCTTTGCAAATTCCAATCTGGCCTTCTGATTCTTACTGCTGATGAGTGGTTTGCATCTTGTGGTATGGCCTCCATATTTCTTTTCTCAAAGTCTTCTTCAAATGGTGGATTGTGTTACCTTCACCCCTGCCCTGTAGAAGCTGTTGGTAATGTCACTGACTGTTGTTTTTGGGTTTTTCTTCACAGCTCTCACAATGTTTTTGTCATTACCTGCTGTTGTTTTCCATGGCCGACCTGTTCGATGCCTGGTTGTGATTTTTGAGCTTCAGTTAAAAAATAACTTTTAAAAGCTTATCAATTTGTAAAGAAAAAATATTGGATGGGTATCAATATCTGGTAATACTTAAAAGTTACAGTATATATATATATATATATATATATATATATATATATATATATATATATATATATATTTTAATCATACCCCTTCTAATTAAAACTTCTAATTAAAAATGATTAGAAACTCAATGCAACAACTGCATAATGCTGATCTAATAAATGTTGGGTTTGACAACCTAAACAAGCAAATGTGGTGACATTCCACATATCAGTCCAAGTGTCCTGCAGCTGTTGGCATTTTAACATTTTTCTACAGGGAAAGTATTTTAGTCTTTGCATAAATGTTCTGTAAACAGATCCTTAGTGGCATTTGTGCATGCTTGTTTGTGTTTGCCGTACCCGTAGTGACTCCTGGAAGGATGTAGCCTGATACTGGGCATACTTGGCAATGGTGGTAAGGGACCGGCTGCTCTCACATCGCCACTGTTTTCTGGTGCCGCTGGCATCCCAGTTTTCATCAGCTGACTGGCACAGCTGTGTCCGCACCTCCACCAGGTGCTCTGGGTTAGCCTCCACTAGAGTCTTAGTGGAAAACAGACCTAAGTCTAAAGAGATGAGCAAAGAGAAGAGGGAGAAGAACATAGAAAACATCAGCTTGCAAGCCTGTAACTGATGCAATGTCTCTATAATCTACCTGCATAAAACACTATAGAGCTCATCATAACACTCAATCCCGAAACCTGCATACAGACAAGTACTATAGACTTTTAACTGTATGATCCTACTGTTTAAAATCTATAAATCTGTAGAAAATTCTGAACCAGTGTGAGTTAGTTACTGGGGCAATAAACCTGGCATTATATTCATATACAATTAAATATGTCTCCTGCAGACAGGTTACAGAATAAGGGAAAAACCTAAATAAATTAGTGAAGAAATGTACCTAATGCCGACTCCTTCAAGCAGCTGGACTGCATGACACAAATAAACAATTATCCAGTGGATCCCCTTATTCTTATTGATCACCTTTACCCTATTATTAAACATTTTTAACCTGATGACAATGGTCTCTTTGAGGATGGCAATGCTCCCATCCACAGGGCACAAGGGCTCACTGAATGGCTTGATGAGTATGAAAATTATGTAAATTATATGCCATGGCATTCACCCTCACGATATCTCAACCCAATTGAACACAACCCAAATGAACATGGAGAATATCTTTTAGCAGTATGGTGCATATACCTCAAATGCACTTCCATTTCTATGCCAGCAGAATGTATACCAAGGTGCACTGTATTTGTTCTGGTGGCCAAACATGGAATTTGTATTACTTAAGTCTCGCGTAAATTACTTATATGACTTGTCTCTGACCATGTCTCTGTCTCATTTTATGATGATCTAAGCTTAGGGCTTGGCTGATATATGGTTAATTGGAACACTGTGGTGACACGAGATGCAAAATTGGTAAAAAATTGCCAAAATTTCTAAAATGAGCATGGGTAAGAAAATAAACAAATAAATAAATCTTACCCAGTTTGAGAGCTCCTGCCAAGCCACGGATGACAGTGACTGGGTTGGATGGATTGGTGCAGAATTGGTGCAGTGGAGGGAAAAATGCATCTCTCTTATTCTCCAACTGCAAAGATTACAGGTGAAGATTATACACATAAATATCCAAAACCCAAATCGTCACCATTTAACACAAAATGTGCTAAAGCTTGCATAACCAATTAGTGGTAGTGCACTCACATAAATGCTGGGTGTGGGGGGGTTGAGTTTGTCCTTTGGCAGAGGGGGCGATGGAGGAGGAGGAAGGCGGGGTGGAGGGCACTTATCCAGAAGGATGCTGCTGCTGCTTGAAAGACCATTCTTTCCAAGATTTCTGCATGAGTAGAATATGCTTATTTACAAAGCAATGCAGTTAGACAGTTTTCATGACCAAAACGCGATTTGGGGATCTGCATTAGAATGTTTTCTTTGTGGTCGGGGTGGGTGAACAGACTATTATAAACACATAATTTCATAATATACACTCACCGCCACTTAATTAAGAACACCTGTACATTCATGCAGTTATCTAATCAGCCACTCGTGGCAACAGCGCAATGCAAAAAAAAAGCATGCCGATACTGGTCAAGAGCTCCAGTTAATGTTCTCATCAAACATCAGAATGGAAAAAAAAAAAAATCTTATCTCTGTGAATTTGTTTGTGGCATGGATGTTCGTACCAGAAGGGCTGGTTTGAGTATTTCATAAACTGCTGATCAAACATCGAGTGAGTGACAGTTCTGTGGGTATAAACGCCTTGTTGATAAGAGAGGTCAGAGGAAAATGGACAGAAGTGGGTGGCAAGTGTATATATTACAGTTATATACATCATAAGACAGATTTCATATACAAATACATCATTTACATTATAATATATACCGTATTTCCAGTTAGGTACACCCTACCTTGTACACTATGGCCAAAAATAGGTGGACACCTGACCCTCACACCCATATGTGTGCCCTCCCCAAACTGTTGCCACAAAGTTGGAAGCACATAATTGACTAGAATGTCTTTGTATGCTGTAGCATTAAGATTTCCGTTCACTGGAACTAAGGAGCCTAACCCAAACCTGTTCCAGTATGACACTGCTCCTGTGCCCAAAGTGAGGTCCATAAAGACATTGTTTGCCAAGGCTGGCGTGGAAGAAATCGAGAAGCCTGCACAGATCCCTGACCTCAACCTTGCTGAACCCTTGGGGATGAACTGGAACGCTGACTGCACACCAGGCCTCCTCACCCGTAGCTACGTTACAAAATTCGTGGAAATCCGTCACAAAGTGTGGAGGATATTATAACAGCAATGGAGGATTAGATCTGGAATGGGATGTTCAACAAGCTCATATGGGTATGATTGGTCAGGTGCCCACATACTTTCAGCAACAAATTGTATCTCCATTTTATCAGGTACATATAGCTCATCTTTTGCCCTGCATAATCTTAGCCCCTCCCTACCTCATTAGTAGTAGTGAACCTCCATAGAACTACCACTGACCAGACAGTATTTGTAGGGTGAACCATCAGCACCATAGTGACACTGACATAGTGGCATGTTTGTGAGTGTGGCAATGATACAACTTTATCAGTCATACCTTACCTATCATTTTTAAGCACTATTCATTCCATTTTGTTGTCCCATCTCATAGGTTTAGCGTTCTAGACAACAACTTTTTTTTTCCTATACGGTGTGTTAATCATCTACACTTTCTCAGGCACAAAGCACTGACCTCAACACCACTGAACCCCACCTTTGGAATAAACTGGAATGTCAACTGCAACCCAGGCCTCCTCACCTGACATTAGTGCCTGACCTCACTAATACTCTTGTGGCTGAATGGGTTAACCCCCACAGCCATGTTCAAATCTAGTGGAAAGCCTTACCAGAAGAGTTAGTTATCAGCAGCAAAGGGGGAACAAATCTGGAATGGGATGTTCAAAAAGCATACATGGGTGTGATGGTCAGTTGTCCACAAACTTGTTGCCATGTAGTGTATGTTAATATCTTGATACACTTTTGAGTACCATGGGTATCATCTGGTGTCTGTGCTTTTATATATTCACATCAACCACCACCTGACATTAGAATAATAAAATAAATAAGAAAGAATAAAAACAAACCAAGTGTCTATTCTTACAGGTAGGTTGTAAATAAGAAAACAGTTCGGATTTTAAAAATCATGTTTTTATTGCTGTAGTGAATAACTATAAATGCAACTGACATATATGTCATAATATACATAACTTCTTGGAAAACTGACATCCAGCCATAATTTCTGAACTACTTACTGCTGTTTTTATTCTTTTTTTTGTTTTAAAGTTTTCTATAGCTGCAGAAACTGGAAAAAATGTATGTCAGACACGTGTAACATCAACTGATATCCAGTGCCAAAATTTGAAAATCAATTCTTCAAGAAATGGAGCTGCAATCATCAACGTGTCGCAGGACAGTGACGCACACAGTGATTGAACACAAAAGCCTGTGACCTATTCTCTAATTCTCTGATGCATGTTTTTTCCTTTCTGTGCCTATGTGGCATATTTTTTTCTGAAGAAACAAAACGACAGTAAAGAAAATGCAGCTACATTAATACATACTCCTCTACTGCCACACAGAGATTAACTCATAAATTGGTGTGGAAAACCTGACAACATTTGACCCTGCGTATGGACATCTGTGTTAGGCTTGGGGAGTTGATGATGATTTATCATGAGCTACCATGATGGCCATCAAGTTGGACAATATAAATGTCTGTCTGAAAAATTGGTGTCTGCAACTTTAAGACAGACAAAAATAAATTGTGTTGTATCTTGTAAAATGTGTTTCCTTTTAGATTATTTTGTAATCCTATCCTGAGTTTCACAGCTTTAATACTGTTGTCTGACTTCGGAGAAGGGCAACAAAACATCTTTCTCTGATGCATCTTAGCTTCCCTTCGGTGCTTTCCAAACAGATAAAGCCACGGATGACTTTGCTCACAAAATATGAATGGGGGCTTTCTTTTAATTAAGAAAATTACACATCATCTTGTTTATCAGGGTTATGCTGCTACACAAGAATTCCACGAGTATCTCAGCTGCTGTTCAACATAAGGCATATGCATGCATAGTTTATATAATTTTATTTCAATTTAATAATGAGCTTAGTTACAGCTAATAACTTGACAGGTTTATTTACAGTCCGGACTTCAGTTGTGCAAGCACTGCTGACCTTGTTAATAAAAAAAAATTAAACATTAATTAATTAATTAATCAAAAGGACTAAATGCAGCCCACTTGTTTCTGGTATTTTTTTCACAGAAATGATGTGAACCTCTCTTGGACTCCTGGCTACGGATGGCTGTGGCATCGCCAGGATACAAACTCTTGATCTCTGGATTATGGGTGAATGCTTTTCTTTTGTACCACTCTGGAGCCCATAAATAAATAAATGGTAAATTTTAAATAGTAATTACAACCTGCCAGAAGAAGGAGATGCTCATATAAGCGTAGACATATCCTACCTACCTGCATGCTTTGAGGATGTCTGAAGAAGTTGGATAGATGGATACAGTGGAGGATGAGTGCACGCTTCTGAGAAGAGGGCCGGCTTTGAGACATGCCTCAGGCGGCTCAGCCTTTAGTGGGCTCCGAGAGTCCTCAGAACACGCCCCTTGTGCACTGCCATTTACTGTGGCTGAGTCAGGCTTGGAAAAGCTACCTGTGGGCTCATTGGTGTGGGGTGAGGACGAAGTGGCAGACAATGCAGAGGCAGGTGAAGAGTCAGCTGAGTTGGTACCCAGGTGCACATGGTTAAGCCTAGAGCTTGTTGTCAGGCTCTCCTTGCCCATCATTTGAGCACAGACCTGTGGAGTGCCTGAGGAGTGGGTAGCTGGTGAGCCAGTTGTGTGCTTGGGGCTGCTGTGGTTGGCCAGAGTGGCACAGCTGCCCTGCGCATGCTCGCTCTCTTTGGTCAGGGGAATGCCTGAGGTAGCTGTGTGCGCGGAAGTAGTTGATAAAGAAGCTGAGGAGGAGGGTGGGGAGGACAGGTGACTGCCAGCTGACACAGAAGAGTTGCTAGGGGTCGCAGTGGAATGTCCGACCTGATTGTGAGGGCCACCATCAGCCCAGCCACTGGAAGAGTGTGCCCTTTCCCCATTGAGACCTGCCCAATGTGAACCTGGGCCTTTTTGAAGCCCCTGCAAAACAGAAAGAGTGAAGATATATTTTATTTGTGTAAAATAGAAAACAGTGTCAGCAATACTAGTCATAGTTCTTACAACCCCTGGCAAAAATTATGGCATCACCACTCTTAGAGGATGTGCACTCAGCTTTTTTACTTCATAGCAAATAAACAAATATAACAAAATTTTTGTTTAAGAGCTGAACATTCTGGCTTTGTGAAACATACCTCAAACAAATTAAATTGAATTATTTAAATTTAATCAAGTAGACAAAATAATTATGGAATCACTCAATGCTGAAGAAAAAATTATGAAAACAACAACAAAGATCTCACAATTAGTACCTTGTTGCTCCTTCTCAGGCCTTTATGATGGCCTGAATTCTTTGAGGCATGGACTTCACTAATGAAAAACAATATTCTCCATCAAGCTGGTTCCAAATTTCTCGAATAGCAGTTAACAGATCAGCTTTGCATGACGAAGCCCTGTCATGAACCAAATTTCAACTATAAATTTTCAATGGGATTGAGATCCAGACTGTTTGCTGGCCATGTCATTAAGTTGATATGCCTTTCCTGAAGAAAAGCTTTAACACTCTTTGCTCTGTGGCAAGATGCATCATCATCCTGAAAAATTACTTCATCACCACCAAACCTACAGCGGTGCTTGTGAGCCCTTTAGAATTTTCTATATATCTGCATAAATATGAACTAAAACGTTATCAGAAGTCCTAAAGGTAGACAAAGAGAACCAAATTAGACAAATGAGACAAAATATTATACTTGGTCATTTATTTTTTGAGGAAAATGATCCAGTATTATATATCTGTGAGTGGCAGATGTTGCTTAGAAGTTAACTAAGACTTTAGTTGCTTAGAACCCTGGGTTCCTTTCTGACCTTGCGGACTATTACATCTTGCTCTTGGAGTGATCTTTGTTGGTCCCCACTCCTGGGGAGGGTAACCATGGTCTTGAATTTCCTCCATTTGTACACAGTCTGTCTGACTGTGGATTGGTGGAGTCCAAACTCTTCAGAGATGTTTTTTTTTTTTTTTTTTACCTTTTCCAGCCTGGTGAGCATCAACAACTCTTTTTCTGAGGTCCTCGGAAATCTCCTTTGTTCATGCCATGATACACACACTTCCACAAACGTGTTGTGAAGATCAGACTTTAATAGATCCCTGTTCTGTAAATGAAACAGGGCACTCACTCACACCTGATTGTTATCCCATTGATTGAAATCACCAGACTCTAACGTCACCTTCAAATTAACTATTAATCCTAGTGGTTCACATACTTTTACAGTGGGGGAAAAAGTATTTGATCCCCTGCTGATTTTGTACGTTTGCCCACTGACAAAGAAATGATCAGTCTATAATTTTAATGGTAGATGTATTTTAACATTGAGAGACATAATAACAACAAAAAAATCCAGAAAAACGCATTTCAAAAAAGTTATAAATTGATTTGCATTTGAATGAGGGAAATAAGTATTTGATCCCCTATCAATCAGCAAGATTTCTGGCTCCCAGGTGTCTTTTACACAGGTAATGAGCTGAGATTAGGAGCACTCTCTTAAAGGGAGTGCTCCTAATCTCAGCTTGTTACCTGTATAAAAGACACCTGTCCACAGAAGCAATCAATCAATCAGATTCCAAACTCTCCACCATGGCCAAGATCAAAGAGCTGTCCAAGGATGTCAGGGACAAGATTGTAGACCTACACAAGGCTGGAATGAGCTACAAGACCATCGCCACGTAGCTTGACAACAGTTGGTGCGATTATTCGCAAATGGAAGAAACACAAAATAACTGTCAGTCTCCCTCGGTCTGGGGCTCCATGCAAGTTCTCACTTCGTGGAGTTTCAATGATCATGAGAACGGTGAGGAATCAGCCCAGAACTACATGGGAGGATCTTGTTAATAATCTCAAGGCAGCTGGGACCATAGTCACCAAGAAAACAACTGGTAACACACTACGCCGTGAAGGACTGAAATCCTGCAGTGCCCGCAAGGACCCCCTGCTCAAGAAAGCACATGTACAGACCCATCTGAAGTTTGCCTGAACGATTCAGAGGAGAACTGGGTAAAAGTGTTGTGGTCAGATGACACCAAAATCGAGCTCACTGGCATCAACTCAACTCGCCGTGTTTGGAGGAAGAGGAATGCTGCCTATGACCCCAAGAACACCATCCCCACCGTCAAACATGGAGGTGGGAACATTATGCTTTGGGGGTGTTTTTCTGCTAAGGGGACAGGACAACTGCACCGCATCAAAGGGATGATGGACGGGGCCATGTACCGTCAAATCTTGGGTGAGAACCTCCTTCCCTCAGCCAGGGCATTGTAAATGGGTCGTGGATGGGTATTCCAGCATGACAATGACCCAAAACACACAGCCAAGGCAACAAAGGAGTGGCTCAAGAAGAAGCACATTAAGGTACTGGAGTGGCCTAGCCAGTCTCCGGACCTTAATCCCATAGAAAATCTGTGGAGGGAGCTGAAGGTTCGAGTTGCCAAACGTCAGCCTCGATTGTTGACAATTGTGATTGCCAACAAGGGTTTTGCCACCAAGTACTAAGTTGAAGGGGTCAAATACTTATTTCACTCATTCAAATGCAAATCAATTTATAACTTTTTTGAAATGCATTTTTCTGGATTTTTTTGTTGTTATTCTGTCTCTCACTGTTAAAATACACCTACCATTAAAATTATAGACTGATCATTTCTTTGTCAGTGGGCAAACGTACAAAATCAGCAGGGGATCAAATACTTTTTCCCCCCACTGTGTTACTCACAAATATGTAATATTGGATCATTTTCCTCAATAAATAAATTACCATGTATAATATTTTTGTCTCATTTGTTTAATTGGGTTCTCTTGGTCTACTTTTATGACTTTTGTGAAAATCTGATGTTGTTTTAGGTCATATTTATGCAGATGTATAGAAAATTCTAAAGGATTCACAAATTTTCAAGCACCACTGCATTTCTATCAAAGGAATGAGAAAAGTGTCCAAAATGTCAGTGTACACCTGTGAATTGACTGTTGAGGTCTCCCCTGGTCCTTTCCCTGAAATGCAACCGCATATCATAAATGAGTGGGGAAATGTATTTGTTTTCCTTAGCCAGTCATATTTATGTTTCATTAGAACGGCACCTGACACAAGTTCCAGCATCATCTCCTTGGCCAATGTAGATTCATGATTCATCACTGAATATCACGTTCATCCAATCATCCACATGCCATGATTGCTTCTCTTTAGCCAACTGTAACCTTGTTTTCTTCTGTTTAGGTGTTAGTGCTTTTCATTTGGCTTTTCTATATGTAAATCCAATTTCATTCAGCCGATTTCTTACAGTTCTGTCACAAACATTGACTACTGTTTCTGCCCATTTATTTTGCTGTGCATTTTCTCTTTTCAACCTTCCCATTTTGTTTATACTTGCACCAAATTTTAGACACAGCTGACTGGGAACAACCAATACCTTTTGCCACACTCCGTGTCGGATTTCCTTCCTTTCAATTATTTCAATTGACAACTCTCTTGTTGATGCCATGTTTCCTTTCAATCAGCCAAGTCCAACAGCTCATTAAGGTCTGTAAGTGCACTCTTAACCGCAGACTATTTTGCATCTTTAGACTTGTGCCAGTATTTGTTTCAGAAATGCAAATTACAAAGTGATTCCATAATGTTTTCCTCAAGACTGGGAGGTTTTGTAATTTTTCCTCTATTTTATCTGGAAAAAACATGGCATTAATTAAAATAATTTAATATAATTTGTTTGAGGTATGTTTCACGAAGCCAGAAAGCTCAGCTATTAAACAAAAAATTGTTTTATATCATATCTGTGATTTGTTTATTTGCTACGAAGTAAAAAAGCTGGGTGACTATCCTCCAAGTGTGGTGATTCCATAATTTTTGCCAGGGGTTGTAAATGAAAGCCCTAAGGAACACAATTCAATTGCATTAGAACAGCAGTTGCTCCGCACAAACCTGAGTGGTACTAAGATGCTGGCTCTTCTGCGCATCACCCAGGCTTGTGCAGTTGTGAGGTAGTACGTTAGAGTGCAGGTAAGGCACGTCTCCATTGGTTCCCGGTCGTTGTGTGTGATTATTGCCAACTGAGGCAGGCTGAGGGCTAGGAGGGAGTGGCCCATTGGTCAGCGGCTGAGAAGCGCAGAGGGGGCGAAGCACAGGGCTGCGGGAGTGGGCCAGTGAAGGAGCAGATGTGGGGCCATTGGAGAGGGGGGTCCGCATCTTCCCAGCTGCATTCTGTCCCATTTTTACAGGTAGAACAAACATATACAGAGAGTATAAAGGATCTGAACATAAATATTTCATCTATCTGCCTGTACAGGTTCTTTACATTAACAGGAAAAACAAACAGAACTCGATGCCAATGGCATCAACTGGGATGTCTCCAAGTCCTGTCCTTCTTGTTACTAATTTGTTTGCCTGAAATACAGTTAAAAAATATTTCAAATAGGAAGGAGCTATTGAAGAAAAACTACTTTGTGTTGCACAATGCCATGTTTAAAGTCACTGAGCTCTTCAGTATGACCCATTCTACTGCCAATATTTGTCTATGGAGATTGCACAGCTATCTGCTTGGTTTTATGCACCTGTTAGTAATGGGTGTGGCTCAAACGCCTGAACTTAACAATGAGGAGGGATGACCACATACTTTTAGGTGGTATTTTACACTAGAAATATAATGAGCATGGCAGCAGAGCTGCTTCCAATATGTTCCTTTAATAATCAATGCAGCCTTTTATCAGATGCAATCTCACAAAGTGTATTCTTTCTAGGTGGAAACTCCAGCAAAGTCCAATGGTCAAAGCATTTGTAAACCTGTTGCTGGTCCAACTGCACTGCTGAGAGCTGAGCTTCCAGCTGTTCCAACATCTGCAACTGCACCGGCTTCAGACTTGCCCTGTTAGCCCGCATCTGCTCCAACAGCTGCAAAAAAAGAAACAAAGACACAAAGAAAAAAAAAATCAGGATGGAAAAGCACTTCACTCATGAATGAACAGAAAAGCGGTCTGAGATAATAAATTACACTATGTGTGATTTGAGTGCATTGCTATACTGAACTAATTGTTACAATGGTCTCATGATGTATATTTTCGTCTGTACGTTTTTGGCCGATGTGGCTCTTTTCTTTCTCGCTTTACTTCTAATTAGCTCAGATGTGCCGCAATATCACTGTTTGTCTATGGAGAGTAGATGTGCTTTTCTGTGTGTAAGAACTGATTATAATGGTTAGATATTCTAACCTACTCATTTCATTGCATGTCTTTACACTCTATATGGCAAAGTGCAAAAGTTTTAGGCACATGCAAAGAAATGCTGTAGAGCAAAGATGCCTTCAAAATAATGAAATTAAATGATACCATAAAGAGTAGTAAACAGCAGTAAATGAAACAAAGTCAATATTTTGTATGACAAAAAAATAAAAATATAAATAGTAGTCTCCGGTACAATTTGTGCAGTTTTATAAGGAAATTAGCTGGTAAGTTTTCTTGAGCATCTTGCAGAACCAGCCACAGTTCTTCTGGAGACTTTGACTTTGCACTTGCTTCTTATTTTTACAGCAAAACCCTTCAGCCTTTATGTCTGAAAAGTGGTCTCTTACGTAATATGCTGCTTTCTTTAATGACATACAAACATTTTTCTGTAACATTTAATTTTGTGCTAGAAAACTAATGGTTGGGAATCTAAAATGTTTTTGTACCGACTTGATAATATAGAAGTCATAAAATAAAAAACAATAGGGTGCCTAAAACTTATTATATATATATATTTTTTTAAAAGTGTCACTGTTCACATCCTGTTCTGTGCTTCTGTTCGCTATCGGTTTGCAGTTTATCAGAAGGAGGTGTAAAGCAAAAAAAAGTTTTGCTCATATGATGCAGAACATAGAACATGAATCTTTGATGCATTTTGTTTGCTGATTTCTTTTGTCTCACTGATTTCAAGTGGCACTTGAAACCAAAACCAAACTTCCATAATAAAGTTTACATTCACATAAAAAAAACATCACCTCTGTCACTCATAATGTCATTGTATTAATGAAATGTATTGTACTAATGAAATCAAATGCACAAAACAATCTATCCAAAACTGTATAGGATTTCACTGTTTCATAATGGACTTACCAGCTTATATTTCTGAAATCTCTATTTTCATTTAACATCTTAAGAAAATAACCCTTACAACATACAGTCCCCTCTGAAAGGATGGGGATGTCAAGGCCAATTCTATTGTTCTTGCTATAAAGTGAAGACATTTGGGTTTGAGATCAAAAGATGAATATGAGACAACAGATCAGAATTTTGGTTTTCGTTTCCTGATATTTACATCTAGATGTGTTAACCCTCAGGAATCTCAGGCATTTTTTTGGATCCTGGAAATGTTTTGACAGGTCCTGACATTTGTTTTTACTTCAGGTATACTTGTAACATATTAATGGCAAAAGTCTCATTACACTATATTCAGCATAAATTGTGCTACAATCATAGGTATACATGTTTGCATTTCTGAGAAAATCAAGATTAATCTTGGTTAGTAAAAAAAATTTTAAGGACCATGAGATAGGGTCATAAAACACATAGTACTTAGAACATGGCACCTTTGGTGGCAAACCACCCAATTTTTAGGTGAGCAGAAGTATTTGAACCGATTGCCTTAAAGTAAATAATAATAATTACCTAGACTGAGGCGGCCTACCAGTCTAATTTGTCCCGCCACAGTTTCATAATGAACCGAAAATATTTTTACACTTCTCTTAATAACATAAAATATCTCTGTTTTGTGACATTGCTTCGGCAAAGCCTCTCTCACTCCAAGTAATTCAGACCACTGCTCCCCTCCCTTCCCCACCGCTGTACACACGCATGCTCTCCCACACACTGGAACCACCTGCTGCATCCAAGACACCAAGGCATTTTGAGGACACAACATTGTCTGAGGTAAGTAACTCTTAACTGTTGTTGATTAGCCTAATATTGAAAGCTACAAATATATTCCTGCCTCATTATATGATCAAAATCCACATTAGATCGCAATCGGAAGTTATTACAAACACTAGATGGTGTTTTAAAGTGAGTTCTGAGCAAAAAACATAGTATTAATCATGTGCAGCTTGATAGTCATGAACAGTGTCAGCTTTCTAAGGATACCACGGTTATGTGCGTAGTCAGAAAGACTCTTGAGCAGCAATCTTTTTATTTTGGGTATGCACTCCCTTGGCAAAAGGGCGCTTAATGTTACCATGTCCACTGCAGTTATCCCCTAGTCCAAACACAATTTTATCGTTATCAATGAACGACAGCAAACAGATAACGTTACTGCACAAGTTATCATTGACAATTAACGTTAATCTAAGTTTAGCTAACAACATTAGCCGTCATTCTTCTCGCTGATGTTGACTGACATATCTGACTGCTTGTTGTTAAAAACAATGTATAATGTATGTAACATTATATCTATCTAGCTAATGTTAGCTAATTATCTAACATTATTACCAGCAGCACTGACAGTGTAACTATTTTCAGCATCTGAGAAGCAAGTTGGCTCATCATGTAACATTAGGCTATTTGTAATGTTAACTTACATGATAAACTGCATATTCTTCTTATCTAAAAGTAGAGTACAAACTGTGTGCTCCAAATGCACCTTTTATTTTCATTCATTTGGCTAATTGTAGTTAACTTCATTTTCAGGTCAAATCAGATCTTCATAACAGGCTGAAAGGAGAGCACCTGGCTGCCTGCCTGAGGGTCTCCATTAATGGGCCGAGCCCAAAGGAATTCATCTTTTTTGTTTTGAACTGTTTTTCTCAAAGCCCAGGAAAATTAAATGTTCAAATTCAGGGTGCAAAGTTTGTCAATATAATATACTGAGAATTGATCAATACCATGTCCCCCTCATCCAGTATATTTTTTATTTTCTAAAAAATAAACCACTCCAACACAACCGCGTTTGCTTCATTTCTTTGATGGCTCAAATGTATGCTCTATTCGATTTTGTGTTTTGACCATTTGTGAACCACGTTAAACGCCATCTCCTTTATCATGCTTTGTGGGTGTGATTTTTTTTTTTGGCCATGTCATCACCATTCATATCTATACAACCAATGTGCTTATGATTAAATTACTAGCGCACAGCATTGTTTACAAGAGCACAAAGTTCTTCGTAGATCTAGCATCTTAATTTTGCTTTCAACATGGACAGATTGATGCATTTAACCTTAAAATGTACAAAATTTTCTTACAGGGGAACATGCTCCCGAACCCCCCTAGAGGGTCAGAGGTCCACCCACCACAGTCTCTCAAAATCCTGTGGGAAACACTGGATAACAAGGTATGACACACTGGAAGTAGTCATAAGATGGGTAAATTCTAGCCAGAAAGGGATGCATAGGCATTCAAACAATGCTCAAGTTAAGGGGCACAAGTTTTGCCAAGAAAACATTCCCACCACCAGCAGCCTGAACTGTTGTTACAAAGCAGGTTCGATTCATGTTGTTGGCACCAATTTCGGACCCTACCATCTGCATTTTGGAGTATAACCTGATGTGGTCTTCTGCTGTAGTAGCCCATTCGCCGCAACATTTTACCTGTTGAGCATTCTGAGATGTTTTTTTCTGCTCACCATATCCAGAATGGTTATTTGAGTTACCTTAGCCTTCCTGACAGCTCAAACCAGTCTGGCCATCTGCCAACAACACATTTCCACCCACAAAACTGCCACAGCATTTTTTAGCATGTTAACAAAAACATTTTAGACATGAATACAAAAACAAACATAGTTCTGCACCAGGGATTGATTAAATAAACTTTTGAGTTTTGACCCACAGCCTAAAGCTTACCAAAACTACACATGCACCTCAGCTTAGTAACTCAGATTAGGTAAAAGTATTAAATAAATCTAAGGCCACAACAAATTGTGAACCAAAAAAGTTAACCAAAAAAGTTAATGCTGTCAAGACAAGTGATTATATTATTACATGCCTGGACAATTACTGACAAATTGCTGAGCTGGGCCAGCTCAATGTGCGATGACACCCAAGTTCCTTGGCATGGAGTCCCTTATACAGTGGGTATAGAAAAGAATCACCCCCCTTTGAAATAATCACATTTTGTTGCTTTTAAGCCTGAAATGAAGACAGACACAGTTTTTGTTTTATCCGGCTGTATTTAGTCAGAGCAACTTATAGCATCCAAGTGAAAGATATAATACCAACATGTCAGAAATTTTTTTTAAAAATAAATAAATAAATAAAATAAATAAAAACCAGAATCACTGAGTTGAAACAAGGATCACCCCCCTCCTAAAAATGACTTGTAAACTCAATCAGGTGTAGTTAATCACCTTCTCAATGGCACACAAAGCCATTTGACTTTCAACTGTGATCAGCTGTGGTCATTTTGATTAGCTCAGCTTGAAAAGAGCTTTCCTGGAGCATTTCAGTCCTTGGTAGTGCAACTGAAGCAAAAAATCAACTATGGGTGGTAAGGCACTGTCAAAAGATCTCCGGGATAAAGTTGTGGACAGGCAAAAGTCAGGAGATGGATACAAAAAAATTTCAAAGGCTTTATCATTGCCTAGAAGCACTGTGAAGTCTATTATTAAGAAGTGGAAGGTATTTGGTACAACACAGACCCTCCCTGGATCAGGATGTCGCTCCAAACTGGATGAAAGCGCCAGGAGGAAACTGGTCAGAGAGGCTACCAAGAGGCCTACAGCAACTCTGAAGCAGTTGCAGGAATTTATGACAAAGAGTGGTCACTGTGTGCATGTGACAACAATATCACAAACTGTCCACAAATGTGGCTTGTATGGGAGGGTTGCAAGAAAAAAGCCACTTCTCAAGAAAGGCCACATGCAATCACGACTGAGCTTTGCCAAAACGCACCATGAAGATTCACGTCAGATGAGACTAAAATTGAATTATTTGGCCTCAACACAAACGATATGTCTGGCGGAAATCCAATGCAGCTCACCATCCATATAACACCATTCCTACAGTAAAGCATGGAGGTGGTAATATCCTGTTATGGGGGTGTTTCTCTGCAGCAGGGAGTGGAGCACTTGTCAGGATAGAAGGAAAAATGGATGGGGCAAAAATACCGTCAAATTCTTGAGGAAAATCTGCTGCCCTCTGCCAGAAAGTTGTCAATGGGAAGAAGATTTACCTTCCAACATGACAATGACCCAAAGCACATAGCAAAAGTGGTTGAAGGAGAAAAAGGTGAATGTCTTTGCATGGCCTAGTCAGAGCCCAGACTTAAACCCCATTGAAAATCTGTGGAATGACTTGAAGACTGCAGTCCACAAACGGTCACCATCAAATTTAACTGAACTTGAGCAGTTCTGCGAAGAAAAGTGGGCAAATATTGCAAAGTCTAGATGTGCAAAGTTACTAAAGACATATCCCAACAGACTAAAGGCTGTAATTAAAGCAAAAGGTGGTTCAACAAAATGGGGGGTGATCCTTTTTCCAACTCAGTGATTCTGTTTTTTATTATTTTTTTATGACATGTTGGTGTTATATCTTTCACTTGGATGTTATAAGTTGCACTGAGTAAGTACAGCTGGACAAAACAAAAACTGTGTCCGTCTTCATTTCAGGATGAAAAGCAACAAAATGTGATTATTATAGGGGGTGATTCTTTTCGACACCCACTGTATATAAGAACCACCACTACTTTGCATGACACTGTTGTGGCAGTCCTTGAAAGTACATTGTAATTTTTGAAAAATGCCTTGTGGATCTTACAGTGGATATCAAAAGTCTACACACCCCTGTTAAAATGGCAGGTTTTTGTGATGTAAAAAATAATGAAACTAAGTTGTCAGAAACTTTTTCACCTTTATTGTGAAATTGCATCATATAAATATCAAGTGACAAACACCCAGAAATTTTTTTGGGGGAAAAAAAGAAAGAAAGAAAAAAAAAACCTTCTAGTACCCAGCTTGCATAAGTGTACACACCCTTTTATAATTGGAAATGGATGTGGCAATCAACCAATCACATTCAAACTCATGCTAAATGCTAATTAGTATACACCTGCCATCAATTAAAGTAAGTGACTACCTCCAAATAAAGTACAGCTGTTCCTATAAGATTTTCCTGACATCTTCTTGGTAATATCCAACTGGAAAGCCATGGGCCACAAAGATCTTGCAAAGCAGGTACAGGATCACATTGTTGAAAAATATCAATCAGGAGAGGGTTACAAATTTTTTTCCAAGCCACTGGATATAACATGGAACACTGTAAAGACAATAATCAACAAATGGAGAAAAATAAGTCACGGCAATGACACTACTAAGAACAGGACGTCCCTCTAAATTTGATGAGAAGATCAGGAGAAAACTGGTCAGGGAGGCTGCCAAGAGGCCTACAACAACGTTAAAAGAATTGCAGCAATTTCTGGCAAGTACTGCTTGCTCCCTTCATGTGACAACAATCTCCACAATTCTTCATATCTCTGGGCTATGTGGTAGGGTGGCAAGACGAAAGCTTTTTGGCCATAATACCAAAAGATATGTTTGACAAAAAAAAAAAAAAAAAAAAAAAAAAAAAAACACAGCACATCACCAAAAGAACACTATCCCCATGGGGAAGCATGGTGGTGGCAGCATCATACTTTGGGGCTGTTTTTCTTAAGCTGGAACTGGTGCTTTAATCAGGGTGGAGGGAATCATGAATAGCTCCAAATACCAGTCAATTTTGGCACAAAACCATAAGGCTTCTGCTAAAACACTTAAGATGAAGAGGAATTTCCCCTTTCAGCATGACAACGACCCAAAGCAAACCTCCAGATCAAGGAATATGGCTTCACCAAAACAAGTTCAAGGTTTTGGAATGGCCCAGCCAGAGTCCAAACCAAAATCCAATCAAAAATCTGTGGGATGACCTAAAGAGGGCTGTGCACAGGAGATGCCTAGCCAATTTGACAGAGATAGAATGCTTTTGCAAGGAAGAATGGCAAAATATTGCTAAGTCAAGATGTGCCAAACTGATTGACCCTTACCCAAAAAGACTGAATGCTGTGATAAAATCTAAAGGTGCTCTACTAGGTACTAAAGATGCTTGCCATGAAGGGGTTGAATAAATTTGAGAGTGGAGAAGTCATTATAAGTTGCATTTTTGGTTGAATTTGGGGAAACCACTTGAAGTTGTGTTGAGCTATTTCAATTGCCTTTGTTTGATTTGTTCATTGCAAACAGCTGAAAGTCTGTAAATTTTGACAATAAACCTGATTTGCAATGGGGGTTGAATAATTTTGATTGCAACTGTATATTGCCTGAAAGGATTGTATTCATGTTCTATCAAAAATAAACACTTTAAAGTTTTTAGCGATTTCGCATTTATTGACTTTTTATAATTCGAGCATTTTTTAAGCTCCACTAAATAAGAAATAGCTATTTTCAAGGTTTTCCACTACTTAAATTTCAAAAAGCCAAATTCAAGCACTTCCAGCACCTTGTACGAACCCTGATTTTTGGTAAAAATGAATATGTCCCAAATATTAAGTGTTTTTTCCATTCTGAATTTTTCTAGTCATTCAGGCATAACTGTGTGACTGAAAAAAATCACACAGACTTCTCTGTCAAGTAGACATTGCCTTATGAGAATGAATAACTAAGTCTGCTCACTTGTAGTTTTTGTGGCGATAGTTGCCAGTTTGGAGTTTGCTGCTTGGCTAGGTTATTGCCCCACTCTGCAATACACTGCAAATAAAACACAAAAATGTAACATTTTATTTTATTAACCCCCTAAACAAAAAAAAAAACAAACAAACAAACTTGTATATAAAAGTCCCACAGCTATTTTATTGATGACTTTTATAAGAAGTCACATAGGGCAAATGTAATATAATCAAGCACATGGTAAAAATAAGATATTAAAAAGGTGAAGAGGTAAAACACTTCAGGAAAAGCCTGCAAAAATACCTCAGCAGGACTGGAAGTCCTCTTCCTCTTAGCAGGGTTTGACTGTCCATCATCTTGGCCAAGAGGACTGATGTGGGGGGGCAGGGACTGCCCAGAGCCATGTGCCTCCATTAGAAGCCCTCCTGCACTGGGGTGGGGTTTACTTACCTGAGAAAAAGCAAGGCCACAAAAAGGGATGGTGTCACACACCAAAAAGGCAAAGGAGATGGAAGGGAAGCAAAGAAACAAGACAGAAGACAGAGGATTTTAAGATCACTATAATTACATGGGATCTTATATAGTCCTCTAAATAGGCATACTGCCAACATGTCTATAAATGCAATATGAGAGTCATATAGAAGATTCAAGGACTGATCATGTAAAAGAAAAAAATCACTGCTGATTCACTTGAAATGCATGCTCTCTTCTTATGGTTTCTAAATGCTCTCGTGCTGATATGTGCATTAGCTGATATGAACGGAATGCATGGAAGAAAAAAAACAACCTGAAGGCCCCACCAATTGTATTAAATTACTGAAAACCTACATAATTTTGCAAGTGTTTAAAACTTCAGCACCTCAAACATTCAAGCAAGCACAACATAAAGCTAAATCTAAAGAAATTATATTGCATATAATATAAAGAAATGTAAATAACAACAACTTAATCAGATAATGCTCCAATATGGCTTTGAAAAGTCAAAGACTGCTCTGGAAGAGATTATCACCAAATGTAACACTTTTTCTGATTTTTTTCCATTTTACTACCCAATTAAGCCACCTGGCAATTCCCATCCACCAGCCAGCTGTACCCTATCATACAACAGCTACCAACCAAGAAGGGTGAAGGCTAACACATGCTTCCTTCATGACGTGTGAAGCCAACCAACAGCATCTTTTTGAACTGCTGATCATTCTGCATCACAAACTAGGAGGAAAGCTGCACTCTTCCACATACATGAGCTCACAGACACCTGCAATTGGCTAGCATCACTTTGACTGACAGGGTAGAGAATGTATAGACAAGCATGGCCAATTTTGTTCCCTTGTTTCCCAACCACAGATTGCTGTGGCATTGCTGGGATTCAGACTTGTGATCTCCCAAGAACAAGGCAAACACCTTTCTAGGGTCAGAGCTTTTTAGCCCTGCACCAAAAAACAACTATATCTGTGCTCTCTAAAGCTGTATTAAGCTTTAATACAGAAAATTAAAAATAAATAAATAAATAAATAAGTAATTCAAAACCATACACTATTGTTTTGTATGTTTAAATGAGTGCTCATGGGTTATTTTCTGAAACTAGTACTTTGATTTCATAACCGTCAGAATTGCGTGAATATTTTAGAAGGTGCAGAAGGTAGATTTACATTTCCTGAAGGAAATGCCCAGTGCTTGCAAAGAGCTAAAAGAAAGTTAAAAAGAAAAACGCTTAAAACAAAGTTCAAAGGAAAACCTAAAAGGAAGAAAAATAAATTAATAAAAAGCAAAAAGTTACCATTGCCATGTTGTTCCAGATGATTGCTAGCATGTTGTCAGGTGGTTGCTAGGGTATCCCAGGCGATTGCAAATGTAAATGCTAGGTGTTGCCAAGTGGTTCCTATACTGTTGCTAGGCAATTGTTATGATACCCCTCTGGTATTCAAGGGTGTTACTAAAGTTTTCTAGGTGGTTGTCAGGGTATTTCTATAGTTTTCCAGGTGGTTGCTAGTGTGTTTCTAGGTAGCTGTTATGGTGTTCTAGGTGGTTGCTAGGGTGTTACAGTATTCAAAATGGTTGCTGGGGTGTTGTTAGGTGGACGCTATGGAGTCCAGGTGATTGCCAGATTGTTGCTATGGTATTTCAGGTGGTTGCTAGTGTTGCTATTTATGGGTGTAGCAGCATGCACTGATCAGCCATAAAATTAAAACCACTGACTGGTGAAGTGAATAACACTGATTATCTGGTTACAATGGCGCCTGTCAAGGGGTGGGATATATTAGGCAGCAAGTGAACAGTGAGTTCTCAAGGTTATGTTGGGTTGGAAGTAGGAAAAAGAGGCACGCATAAGGATCTGAGTTACCTTGACAATGGCCAAATTGTGATGGCTAGACAACTGGGTCAGAGCATCTCCACCACGGCAGGTCTTGTGGGGTGTTCCCTGTATGCAGTGGATAGTACCTACCAAAAGTGGTCCAAGGAAGAATAACTGGTGAACTGGAGACAGGGTTATGGGCGCCCAAGCCTCAATGATGCGCATGGGGAGTGAAGGCTAGCAAAAGCTGAGTCCGATCCCACAAAAGAGCTACTGTAGCATAAATTACTGTAAATGTTAATGCTGGCTATGATAAAGGTGTCAGAACACACAGTGTGTCGCAGCTTGCTGCGTATCGGGCTACGTAGCTGCAGACCAGTCAGAGTGCCCATGCTGACCCCTGTCCATTGCCAAAGCACCTTTATTGGTCATGTGAGCATCAGAACTGGTTCATAGAGCAATGGAAGAAGGTGGGCTGATCCGTTGAATCATGTTTTCTTTTACATCATGTGGACAGCCGGGTGCATGTGTATTGCTTACCTGGGGAAGAAATGGCACCAGGATGCATTTTGGGAAGAAGGCAAGCCGGCAGAGGCAGCGTGATGCTCTGGGCAATGTTCTGCTGGCATTCATGTACCACCTACCTAAACATTGTTGCAGACCAAATACAACCCTTCATGGCCATGGTATTCCCTAATGGCAGAGGCCTCTTTCACCAGAACAATGCGTCCTGCCACACTGAAAAAATTGTTCAGGAATGGTTTGAGAACATGACAAAGAATTCAAGGTGTTGACTTGGCTAAAATAATCCAGATCTCAATCCAATTCAGCATCTGGACAAATAAGTTCAGTCCATTTAGGCCCCACCTTGCAACTTACAGGACTTAAAGGATCTGCTGCTAAGCACACCTTCAGAGGTCTTGTGGAGTCCATGCCTCAATAGGTCAGATCTGTTTTGGCAGCACAAGGGGGATGACCTATACAATATTAGGCAGGTAGTTTTAATGTAAAGGCTGATCGGCGTATAACAGTGAGAAGAGCATATATTTGGTATATGTAGGTGGGTATTTATTTTGGCTGTAAATAATGTCATGATATTTGCAATATTATAACTATATTCTGTAATATGCAAAATAGTTAAATTTCACCTCAAAACATACACAGATCCTATTAACAAATAATATTTTTTTAAAACAAGTGTCAGCAATGAGCCTGCTCTCTATCTAGTTCGGTCTCACAAACTGACAAAACACAGGCTAAGTAGGTTAAATTGGTGACTGGTGATATTTTCTAGCTTTTTTTTTAATTATTTGTCTAAATTAATAAATATATGTTTGAGATTTTTAATTGCCTTGTGTTTTTTTCTTGAAACAACTTGTCTAATGTGTTGCCTTTTCAGTGGTAATTGTCCCTCATTCATTTTTATATGATGTAAAACGTGAAACGTAAAACCTCAAACAAAAGGTGCCATGTTCCAAGTTGTTTAACACATCTAGATGTAAATATGAGGAAATGAAGGCTGAAATTCTAATCTGTTGTCTCATACTGAAGTTAACCCCACTCCCTACAGATGACCATGCCCCAAGCTTTGTCTGCATTTAAGCTGTTTGAGCAAATTAAGCTCGGCCACACTGGGATTGATTGGCATGTGGCAGCCATACTGTATATAAATTTCATAATGTTTTTGATATTATTTAGTTTCAGATTCTTGGAAAAAAAACAAATTTTTGGAAGACAGGTAAAAAGAAAAATTCTAGGACTATTTCACAAACGTAGGTTTTGCATATTATGCAAATTAGTGCAAAGTCTAAGTGGGTGGAACTAGATGGTTCATGAAACTTTTTTGTTTGCCAGGACGCAAGGACTCAGCAATAAATGAATTTTCACTGTATGACTTACAGTTCACAAAATATGGGCTAAAACGTAAAAAAAACAATGCTATGGCGCCACCATCATGGCTGATCAGGAATACTATCCACGGTTCATGCCTGTACCACCTACGGTTTGGTTTGCTACATGCTTGAACCCCTTGATTGAGCAAATGCAAGCAAAACACTTGCACTGTAAAACCCCACTTATGTCACAATATTTTCAGATTGTAATCAGACAGTCTTTGTCAGCTATATCAGTTTTATCACAAATGATGATACATGGTCAAGCACTAATTTGGAGTCACCCTTTGTCTATGCACCCACACCCTCATGCTGATTAATCTGGTGATTGGAGTGGCAAGTATTCGTGATTTGATAAACAAAATATATCTAGAATATAATTCCACTGACTCATAAACTTCACTGTGCACAATATGACCTTCAGTTACAGAGTACAAGGTGAAGGCTTAATCTTAACTAGTATTAAGCCATTCACCAAAAAAGTTTCATGAACCATCTTTGAATTCATATGAGAAAAATATATTTGAAGTATATTCCCATTGATATTTAAATTTTTTTCAGTACACCTGGGTGACTAGGAACAGGAAATTGTTCAACCATGACTTCCTGTTTCACAGGGGTATAAATATGAGGTAACACATAGGCCAAATTCCCTTAGTCATTCATAACAATGGGTAAGACCAAGGAATATAGCTGTGTTGTGTGGAAAAGGTTGTTGAGCTTCACAAAATGGGAAGTGGCTATAAGAAAATAGCACAAGCAATGAAAATGCCCATTTCCACCATCAGGGCAATAATTAAGAAGTTCCAGTCAAATGGAAATGTTATGAATCAACCTGGATTTGGACGTGTGTCTATATTGTCTCAACGTACTGTGAAGAGGATGGTTCGAGTGGCCAAAAAAATCTCCAAGGATCACAGCTGGAGAATTGCAGAAGTTAGGTGCATCTTGGGGATAGAAAGTCTCCAAAAATACAATTGTAAGTCACCCATATCACCACAAGTTGTTTGGAAGGGTTTCAAGAAAAAAGCCTCTACTCTCATCCAAAAACTAACTCAAGCATCTTCAGTTTGCCAGACACTACTGGAACTTCAGATGGGATCAGGTTCTATGGTCAGATGAAACCAAAGTAGAGCTTTTTGGCAATAAACACCAGAGGTGGTTTTGGTGTACACAGAGAGGTAGCCATATGGAAAAGTGCCTCATGCTTTAATGTTTTAGGGCTGTTTTTCTGCCAGAGGACCTGGACAGTTTGTTAGGCTTACATAGCATCATGGACTATCAAATATCAACAGATATGAAAATGAAAACCTGACTGCCTCTGCCAGAAAGCTTAAAATGGGCCGTGGCTGGATCTTCCAGCAGGACAATGATCCAAAACATATATCAAAATCAACAGACAAAAGGTTTACTGACCACAAAATCAAGATCCTGCCATGGCCACCTCAGTGCCCTGACTTGAAACCCATAGAAAACCTGTGGGGTGAACTGAAGAGGAGAGACCACCAGCGTGGACCTAGAAATTTGAAGGATCTGGAGAGATTCTGTATGGAGGAGTGGTCTCAGATCCCTTGCCATGTATTCTCCAACCTCATCAGGCATTATAGGAGAAGACTCAGAGCTGTTATCTTGGCAAAGGGAGGTAGCACAAAGTATTGACTAAAAGGGTGCCAATAATTGTTGCACAACTGTATTTAACAAAGATTTTTTTTGATAAATCTGTGTTTTGTTTGCAATTGTTTGATATCCATGAGAGCAGAGTATTTTTGTGATTTTTTTTTTAAACAAAAGATCAAAAGGTTAAACAATAAAGACAATTTTTCACAGCCTTCTTTGCTCATATTTACCAAGGGTGCCAATACTAGTGGAGGACACTGTAGGTTGCCTTCATTTCATTAAAAGACCCAACACAAAACATGCTACATCTAATGAATTAGCACCATAAGTATTGCAGGTAAGTATTACAGCTGGAGAAAGTCAACAACTCTCTCCTTGCACATTTTCTCCTTATGCACATCTCTTATCGGTATTACAACATCTAAGTAGCTTGTCATGCTACTTAGTTTGATTACATTACCACATTTTTCTCCTTGTGCCACTCAAACTACTCTGTGGTGGGTGTTCCTCTGTTGAGTTACATAAGGACAACAATTCAAACACTAGTAGCATCACTTTTTTTTTTTTACTTTTGTGTGTTGCTAACAGTTACTTTGCTTCTTGTCACAACAAAGTGTTAAGAATATTGTTTTAAAAGACACACTGATTTTTTAAAAACTAATAATTAGTGAAAGTGACGTATACCTGTATTACTAGGATGGAAATGTGGACAGACAAGTGAAAAAACAACAGGCAGAGCAGAGAGACAGAAACATGAGAGATGATAATGGAGACAGACCAGATATAAAAGAGAGAAAAGGTGAGTGACCCATCAAAAGAGACAAGAAAACATACAAGTCAAGAGTGGTTACGACGGTGGACTCCTGATTGGAAGATTGTGAGTTCAAATCCCAGCACTACCAACCTGCCACTGCTGGGCCCTTGAGCAAGGCCCTTAACCCTCAACTGCTCAGTTGTATAAAATGAGATAAATGTAAGTCGCTCTGGATAAGGGATCTGCCAAATGCCATAAATGTAAATATTCAGTTTTTATTTTCTTACATTTGTCAAAAGAGTCTGCAAACTGTCAGATGTTTGGCTCAGTAAAAGCAGGGACTTATGGTTCCTAGTCATACATGAAGGATAATGTCAGAGATTTGGCAAGTTAACCTAGTCAGTTTAGTACTTTAACTTAAACTCTAGGGGTTGTGTTAAATTATTAGGAATAACTGGTCCAGCATGGGTGGTCCCATAGATGGGCTTACAGGAATTAAGCCCCGGATGTCCAGTGACCAAAGCACTACCCTAACCAACACAAAACAATGTCATTTTAAAAACAAACCCAAATTATACTAGCCAATATTAAACAAAAATCAGTCAACCAGACAGATTAATAAAGGCTTTACTTACACAATCATCTAGTTGTGTGGCATTTTGGATAACTTGTTTTCATCTAATCAGTCAAAAATTGCACAAAAGAAAAGCAAAGGAAGTAAAAGCTAAATTAGAGCGCGAGTCACCTAGAAAATTCAAAAAAAGAAAAAGAAAAAAAAAGCTGCGTGTTGTGCCACTCAAGAGCCAGTATACATTTTTCAATATAGACAGTTTCAATGAGGTAAGAAAACAAGGTTACGTTACAAGCAGGTAGTTAGCTCGTACTTCGAGTCTCCCAAAAACCAAACAAGATACAAAAATTAACAATAAATGTCGATCAACAAATTTTTTCTTCTGCCAACTTAGGACTTTTATCTGAAGTGACTTTACGTGATCTCTATCTTTAGCTTGTTGATAGGTAGTGTGAGACTACCAGAGAGACAGGGAAAGCTTATCATTGTTTAAATGCTTACAACTGCTTTCTTAGCAGAAATGCTAATGGCATCTGTATTGTGTATGGTGAAGCTGGAGCCGTCAAACAATGTCTAAATGTCTAAGTTTGTAAGATTTACAAACTTATTTAATGTTTAAGTTGAGATAAAATGTCCACTAGAGATTCTAGAGTTGCTAGCAGGTATACAGCCGTCTCTCTCTTAACTGCTGCAATCCAACTATTTCACTGTTCCTTGTCTTTAAAAAATGTATACATTTTAACTCCTGAAAGCAAGTTTGTTCCAACAACAAAGAACATCCAACAACAGAACAACATGTTGGAGGTTTTAATTTGGACATGGAGTATGGTTCTTCGCTCGTGTTTTATCACTAACCGGATATATTCCAGAAACAGCAACGGCACATTCCTGCACAAATATTAATTTGTTACATTCTATAAAGATTTAATTAATATAATGTATTCAAAACATCCAAGCCATGGACTACTAAAATGAACCCATTACATTCAACAACAGTTGAAAAGTAGCTAAATTCCATGGGAAAATCGCAAAGTTGCAACACTAGTGACCAGGTGGTCTTTTAATGTTGTCAGAGATTAATCAGGATGCACTGCCATTAACACCTCAAATGTAATGAGGCAAGAGGCATTCCAGACCACTTAGATAAGTGATTAGTTCAAGAAACTCATCTGATCATATTTTGACCTACACTCATCGGTCACTTTAATAGAAACACTTATACCTTGTCTTCAACTGTCCAGGTTAGGTGAGCCTGTGCCAACTGTAGGCTCAGATTCCTGTTCTTGTCTGACAGGACTGGACCCAGATGTGGTGTTCTGCTGTTGTAGCCCATTGACCTCAACATTTGAAAAGTTGTACATTCCAAGTTGTTTTTCTGCTCATCAAGGTTGTAAAGTGTGGTTATTAGCCTTAGTCTTCCTGTCAGCGTGAACCATTCTGGCCATACTCCTCTGACCTCTCACATTAACAAAGCATTTCCACATGAAGAACTACTGCCTACTACTTCCTAGAAAATCAGCAGTTTAATAAGCACTCAATCAAGCCCATCTGACACCAACAACCATGCCACGGTCAAAGTCATCGACATCACATTTATCTCCATTCTGATGTAAACATTAATTGAAGCTCTCAACCTGTATCTGCATGATTTTTCTTTTGCACTTCTCTGCTGCTACATGATAATTAATGAATGACCAGGGGTACAGGTGTTCCTATAATAGTGGTTGATGAATGTACAGTGCTGTGAAAAAGTACAGTGGGTATAGAAAATAATCACCCCCCTTTAAAATAATCACATTTTGCTGCTTTTCAGCCGGAAATTAAGACGGACACAGTTTTTGTTTGATCCAGATGTATTTACTCAGTGCAACTTATAACATCCAAGTGAAAGATAGAACAGCAACATGTTAGACAATTAAAAAAATAAAACTAAAAATAAAAAAACAGAATCACTCAGTTGGAAAAAGAATAACCCCCCTCCTAAAAATGACTTTTAAACTAAATGAGGTGCAGCTAATCACCTTCTCAATGGCACACAAAGCCATTTGACTTTCAACTGTGATCAGCTTTGGTCATTTTGATTAGCTCAGCATGAAAAGAGCTTTCCTGGAGCATTTTGTAGTGCAACTGAAGCAAACAATCAACTATGGGTAGCAAGGCACTGTCAAAAGATCTCCAGGATAAAGTTGTGGACAGGCACAAGTCAAGTTTTCAGTGGCTGTATCAATGCCTAGAAGCACAGTGAAGTCTATTATTAAAAAATAGAAGGCATTTGGTACAACACAGACCCTCCCTGGATCAGGACTTCACTCCAAACTGGATGAAAGAGCCAGGGGGAAACTGGTCAGAGAGGCTACCAAGAGGCCTACAGCAACTCTGAAGCAGTTACAGGAATTTATGACAAAGAGTGGTCATTGTGTGCATGAGACAACAATATCACAAATCCTCCACAAATGTGGTTTGTATGGGAGGGTTGCAAGAGAAAAGCCACTTCTCAAGAAAGGCCACATGAAAGCACCTTGAAGATTCTGAGGCCACATGGAAAAAGGTGCTATGGTCAGATGAGACTAAAATTGAATTATTTGGCCTCACACCCAACGATATGTCTGGCAGAAATCCAATACAGCTCAACATCCAAATAACACCATTCCTACAGTAAAGCATGGAGGTGGTAATATCCTGTTATGGGGGTGTTTCTCTGCAGCAGGAACTGGAGCACTTGTCAGGTTAGAAGGAAAATGGATGGGGCAAAATACCTTCAAATTCTTGAGGAAAATCTGCTGCCCACTGCCAGAAAGTCAATGGGAAGAAGGTTTACCTTCCAACATGACAATGACCCAAAGCACACAGCAAAACTGACCACACAGTGGTTGAAGGAGAAAAGGGTGAATGTCCTTGCATGGCCTAGTCAGAGCCCAGACTTAAACCCCATTGAAAATCTGTGGAATGACTTGAAGGCTGCAGTCCACAAACAGTCACCATCAAATTTAACTGAACTTGAGCAGTTCTGTAAAAAAGAGTGGGCAAATATTGCAAAGTCTAGATGTGCAAAGTTAGTAGAGACATATCCCAACAGACTAAAGGCTGTAATTAAAAAATTAAGGCAAATTTAAGCAAGGGGTGATCCTTTTTCCAACTCAGTGATTCTGATTTTTAATTTTTTTCTGACATGTTGGTGTTATATATTTCACTTGGATGTTATAAGTTGCACTGAGTAAATACAGCTGGATAAAACAAAAACTGTGTCCGTCTTCATTTCAGGCTGAAAAGCAACAAAATGTGATTATTTTATAGGGGGGTGATTATTTTCTATACCCACTGTATTTGGCCCATCCTGATTTCTTCCTTTTTTGTGTATCATACTATATAGTTTTAGATCTTCAAATGAAATACAGCATAAAACAAAGGCAGCCTGAGTTAACACACAATACAGTTTTTTTTTATTGAAGCAAAAAAAAGTTATCCAACACCTATCACCAATGTGACAAACAAATTGCCCCCTTAAACCTAAAAGCTGGTTGTGCCACCTTTAGCAGAAATAATTGCAACCAAATGCTTCCGATAACTGGAGATCAGTCTCCTATGCTTTGGATCATTGTCTTGCTGCATAATCCTGTTGCGTTTGAGTTTCAACTTAGAGACTGAAGACCGAACATTCTCCTTTAGGATTTTCTGGTAGAGAGCAGAATTCATGTTTCCCTCAATTATTGCAAGTTGCCCAAGCCCTGAAGCGGCAAAGCATCCCCACACCATCACACTTCCACCACCATGCTTGACCGTGGGTATGATGTTCTTTTTGTGCAATTCTGTATTTGGTTTACACCAGATCTAACAGGACCCCATCTTCCAAACAGTTCCACTTTCAACTCATCAATCCACAGAACATTCTCCCAAAAGCTTTGAGGATCATCAAGGTGTGTTTTGGCAAAATTCAGATGAGCCTTAACGTTCTTCTGAGTTAGCAGTGGTTTTCGCCTCACCACACTTCCATGGATGCCATTTCTGCCCAGTGTCATGAACAGTGACTTTTATTTAGGCAAGAGAGGCCTGTAGGTTCTGTGATGTTGTCTTTGGCTCTTTTGTGACTTGCTAGATGTTGCTGTGCTCTTGGAGGAATTTTGGAAGGTTGGCCACTTCTGGGAATTTGGAGATAATGGCTCTCACTTTGGTCTTTCGGAGTCCCAGAGCCTTTGAAATAGCTTTGTAACCCTTCCCAGACTGATGCATTTCAATCACCCTCTTCCTCCTCATTTCAGGAATTTCTTTCAATTTTGGCATAGTGTGTTACTGAGTAAGACCTTTTAACCAACTTCATGGTGTTGAAAAAGTTCTATTTAAGTGCTGATTTGATTGAACAGGGCTTGCAGTAATCAGGCCTGGTTGCGTCTAGTCCAGCTTAACCCCATTATGAATGCAGTTCAATGCAGTCAATAAGACTAAGTCTTTGATTGCTAGGTAATAACATCCAACTGTAAAGAAGCTGTCAAGCTGCTGCATTAGTCATCAGCTTTTGCAAGTTCATGGTACAGCTAGTCTGTCAGAGGAGTTCCTAATATTCACATGCTCTTATTTACTGCACATGTTGTAGTTATAATGAAGTATATTACCATGACCAACCTTCACCAACAAAGCAGACAGTGGCCTATAATATAGAAATGTTGCTTTTAAAACATTAACATGGACTTGAGTTAAATATATTAGCTGATGACTATTGTCTGTTGTCAGTTTTTTTATTTTTGAGAACATGGTGCCAAGACAAGAAATGATTTGGTAATACTTGTAGCACTCTTTCAGCCACCACAGACTGTAAATGAGCAGCGCTCAAATGATTAGTAAGGAGCCATATGCAACTTTCTCTCCTCATCATGAGCTGAAAACACCGATCTAAAACCATTATTGATCACTTGGCAGTTTTTACATAAGGACCACAGTTTTGTGCTGTAATACATGTATATTTCGAATATCACCTAGACTATATCTTAGTGCTGTACAATCTGACAGTTTTGCTTGCATTTGCCATTAAAAAATATTCCGTGCAAACAAATATTAATTCAATCGACCGTGTACAATTGCATTGCCAAGGACATGCTATCAAAGAACCGTGTGAGGTAGCATTATTGTCTAGATAAGCTAAATGACAGAGACGAAATTGAATATTATAAGAAACAACAACATATATTTTTCACAGGTCTAAATGTTACCTCGACAAGCCAACATCCTGGCACGTCATCCACTGAGAAAAGACACCGTTTATAGGATGACGAGTCACCCTCAAGATTTAATGTTTCACTGGTTACGGCCAGTGTTAGCTCCAGTGTTAGCGCAGCTGACGGGCCAGCCTCCTCCTCAGCTGACAGAAAAATCTGCCGAGTTAACACACAATGGGTTAAAGATTAGCCTAGGCTATTTATGACCAAGACAGCAAGGTAATGTTCTGTAACTACTGTCAGGTGGCAGGTGAAATCCTGAAAAGCAAGATGGCCTACATAACTGGCAATTCGAGTTTTGAAGGGCATAACATTTATTGAGGAATGGAGTCTCCAGCTGCAAAATGTTTTGCAACGTCTAATTAATAAGGATATTGTAGTATTCAGTCCTACACATTCAAAAGGGGTACACCATAATTTGGGGAAATTAATAATTTTTTTCTGCAGAATGCATAGATCATTTGCTTGCCGAGAAAATAACCAGACAATTTCCAACTACACTATATAAACTTTCAGAAAATGAACTTGCATTTAGTCTGAAAGCATCTGTAAACATATGGGATAGATATGCTGTAGAAATTCTGAAATTTCATCAAGTATTAATAGTATTAGTAGTAGTAAACATAATACATTATCAATGTGCGCCTTATGACAAATAACAAATGATTTTATATGCTCATAAGCGCTACAATGAGTTCTTGCTACAGGAACCTGAAATTATATACTGACAGAACTTTGACTCTGGTAAGCATGCTGAGTTGCCAAACTGTTGCTCTATCACTTTTTGCTGCATTAAAGTGTTTTTGTGCATTTTGGATGGTCGAGTTGAAGTGGAGAAAATTAATTTGAGAGTAAAACAATACAAAGTGCTGTTGAAATAATCTTAAATGGACTGCCGGCATATGAAGGAGAACTAACTACCAAGTATCATCGTTTCCAAAAAGACAACTTCATTGATTTATCAAAACAGAAATAATGCTTAGGATGCCAGTAAAGAGTGCTGTGACCATAGATATAATAAACTAGATGCCACTTTGGGTAAAGGCAGATTTATACCTTTACGAGTATGTCTAATACGTGTACGTATTAGACGCTATGGTGTATTCGGGGCCATACGCACCTATATGCTATATGCTTACTTTTTCCCCAGGGTTGTTTGCGCATAACGACTTCTAAGGATCAATATTAGTGTATACCCTCAGTATACCCACTTGTTTCAGAAGACCCTAATCTACTCTTGTGTTAGGGGAAGCGTAACCGTTTCTTTCTACCGCATCTCATAAAGGCAGGTGTACAGTTTTTATCGTCTTCACACACTTAAGCGTTAATGGTAAGTAAGTACCTATTCAACACTTTAACCAACGTCTCAAAGGACATCAGTGTTACTGTCACTTTCTCTTTGACTGAAGTTAGGAAGCTAGTTAGCTACAACAACACACTAGGTAGTTTATTAGCTAGTTACCTAGGCTAAGCAATGTTGGATGGTATCTGGCTAGTTAGGTTTCACACATTATTTCACAGTTGCACAGTTCAGGGAAATAAAAATAAAACTAATTTTATTTTTGTAAATAAAACTAATGCTGAGCTTTGATTTGAACGGAGCGCAGCAAAGCACTAATATTAATCACTGAAGCTCATTTTTAAAACGAGCATTTTTGTTTTAACTAAAGAGTTTGCCAGAGGTGGTGGTTTCTGACCAAAAAGAAGCCCAGGCTGCCTGTCACTGACTGTGAGAGCAGTTAGTGTGAGAGGTGGGAGAGAAAGAGGGAGAGAATAAGGGAAATCTGCTTTTATTAAATAATTTCAGCCTGTTTTGTATATATTTAAACTAAAATATCAGTGTGGAGGCAAGGGCGTGTACGAGCGCCGGTTTGTGAATGGAGGGCAGAGCCGGAGAAAGCGAGTGGTAAGGATTGCACATCTGTAGGGAATGTTACTAATGATTGTTCTTTGTTGCAGTGAGGAGGTGAGGATGTGTGTGTGTGTGCGTGTGTGTGGGAAAAAAAGAACGCTGAAAAGCGGAAAGAAAAAAAGATGAAAAATAAAAGCATTTGTGTTGGATCAAGCCTGCCTCCGCCTTCCCTCTCCTTGCCGCCGATAAAGTCTTCCACAATCAGCTCAAGTCAATATAAAAATCACTTCATATTGCGACAGTGCACTTGAGCAATAATCAGTGTATTTGTCCTGTTTTTCAGTAGAAGATTTATAACAAACTACACAAAACAAGTCTTAATATCCAATACATGTTTGCTTTTCATATTAATTTATATTTTTAGGAAGATTTAGACATTTTTTGGTGTTGCGTGTAGCATCAGACCACTAGACGCAAACTTCATGATATTAAAGGCATATATAGTATAGTTTATTTATATATTTACCACAATCACCATGACCACCACCTTCACCTCAGCAGTGAAGGAAGCATCCATGGAGGTTCTTGGCAAACATTGCCCAAAAGAAGAATCCGTGGGTCACTACTGAGCTTTTAGACGTGTGACAAACATGGAGAACTGAAGAAAAAGAGCACACACCTGTGGGAGCTGATGCTTACAGAAAGATTAATAAGGATATCAGAAAAGGGATGAAAACAGACCTGGATAGAAGACCAATGCCAGGAAATAGAAAACAGTCTGAAAACAAAGAACAACAACAAGAAGGCTTATCAGCTTCTAAAAATAATATTGAAATCTCAAGCCAAACACACCATCGCAGAGGTACAGGCCAGATTCAGGGCAGGGCGCAGCACCACTGAACAGATTTTCAACCTAAGAATCATCTGCAAGTGGTACCTGAAACATCAGCAACATCTTTACCATGTGTTTGTGGATTTCAAGAAAGCATTTGACCGGGTCCGGCATGCAGCTTTGTGGGAGACCATGAGGAAGTATAACATCAGCCCCAACCTGGTCAGAGTCATCAAACACCTGTATGGCAAGGCCACCAGTGCAGTCCTCCAAAATGGAGTCATTGGAAGGTGGTTCAGGATAACAATAGGAGTGCGTCAAGGGTGCCTACTCTCTCCCACTCTGTTCAACATCTTCCTGGAGCGCATAATGACAGATGCCCTGGAAAACCATGAGGGAACCGTCAGCATAGGAGGCAGAACAATCAATAACCTCCATTTTGCAGATGATATCGATGGGCTAGCTGAGGTGAAAAAGAACTGGCCAGCTTGGTAGAAAGAGCTTCAAATACCTAGGAACGATCGTCTTAGATGAAGGGTCCAGGCAAGAAGTTCTCGCCAGGATCGCTCAAACAACCGCGGCACTGACATGCCTTAAGCCTATCTGGAAAGACCGAAACATCAGTCTTGGAACAAAAATGAGATTATTGTGCTCAACTGTCATCTCAATTTTTCTCTATGCTTATGAAACATGGACCGTCATAGCAGAATTACAGAGAAGAATACAAAGCTTGGAGATGAGATGCTACAGAAGACTCCTGGGAATTGCCTATACCCAGCACATCACTAACAAAGAAGCCAAGCTATTGGACCCTACAATGACCTTCTCACAACTGTCAAAAAGAGAAAGTTGAAATGGTTCGGTCACATCACCAGATCGTCAGGCCTAGCAAAGACCATCCTCCAAGGCACTGTACAAGGAAACAGGAAGCAGGGGAGACAGAAGAAGAGATGGGAAGATAACATCCCAGAGTGGACTAAACTGAAGTCCAGCCAAGCAATGAGAGCTGCAAAGGACAGAGTGAAATGGAGACAGCTGGTCAATAGATCATCTGTAGTGCCCCAATGACCTCTCTTGGGGGGTTATGGGACATGATGATGTCATTTAATTAAATTAGCAATTTTATTACATTTAAACAGTAAAACTGTTCCAGAATTGTTTGATTGGGCATTTGGATGGAAAATTCATTGAGATCTCAAAGCTGGACAACAAAAAACTAAAAAAGTGCATTTCCTGAAGAAATGCATTTCCTGAATGGAGAGTGATTGTGCAGCTTAAACAGGTTCCGGGTGTTGCTAATATGTTGCTAGGGCATGCTATGTGGTATCCCAGGTAGTTGGCAAGGGTGTTGCTAAGTATTTCAATGTGGCTTCTAGGGTGTTGCTAGGTGGTTGCTATGGTATCTCAGGTGGTTGCTAGGGAGTTGTTATGCATTTGTTAGAGTATGCCAGATTGTTGCTATAGTGTTGTTAGGCATTACTATGGTATCCACTGTGGTTGGTAGGGTGATGCTAGGCGGTTGATACAATATCTCAGGTGGTTGCTACTGTTCAAGTTTGTGATGCCTGCTGAAAGCTGACTGGCCAATGACGGCCATGTTTGTGAATTAAACATGTCATTATCAAATAGCCAGTAGATTAGCACATAGATGCAGAATGCCAAATTTCAGCTTGACTGGACTCATGAGAAACAAGTTATCAGAACTTAACTCCTCCCTTTATTGATGACCACAGCCCAAACTCTGTTGATGTCTTCAGAACCTTGTGCTGCAATGACCATTCATGTTTCATTCAAATCCATGCAAAGAATCATAATGTATAAATGTGAGTGAACCAGGCACCACCCCATAATTGATCGGTTGGGTGGCCATATTGCTTACAAATCTCAACATTCTTTTGAAAATTCTTGAGAAACAAGCTCTCATTTGACAACAAATTTGTGAAGACAAGGCTAAAATCCTAGGACTGTTTGCAAAAGAATGTTTGGAGTATTAGGCAAATTAGCTCAAAATCTATGTGGGTGGAGCTACATGCTCCAAATTGGTCTGATCAAGATCATCTCTCTTGCCTACGCAGAGGGAGTGAGTACTATATAAAGGCTAAATTTGAATTTTAAAATGTGAGTGCGTGTTTGTGAAGAAAATCTTCAATGTTGGCTGATTGTTTCTGCATGCTCCAGGCAGTGCTTAATTTGTAAATCTGCAAGTCCCGGAAGACTAAGAGGGTAGTGATCCGGCAGGTCGGGAGGCACGTGAAAGGTCATGCTTCCAGCATCTCACATAGCCAATGATATTCAATGCTGATAGGTAGGCATATGTAACTGATCACACTGGTACAGCGACGTAATAGCATAACGTACTTAATAGCAGTGAGTATTTTCAGTACAAAGGGAAACATTTATGGATTGCACATTCTATCAGCTTATGTGCTGTCACCTCAGTTAACTACAAAACACATTTGCCCAAAGCACTTTGAAAACAAAGCTACGTTTCATACAGTAAGCGTACTTACAATAAACATTAAATGCACAACGTAATCAAGAAAAAATCGTCTTACCCAAGACAAAATATTCCACAAAGCTGTCATGTCAGTGTCCTCCTGCTCCTCCCTGTGGCCCTTACGTATCCATGAGCGCACAAATGGCTTGAGATAGAACACTGTAAGAGGTGGACCCACGATGTTCAAAAACATCAGAGACGAGATGATGGGGATGAGAAGGGATGCACGTTGCGAGCTACAAATAAGATTAATTTTGGACAAACCCTGCTTGCGCTCCACTCGAGACTGGTGTGGTATTCACAGTAGCCAACAACTGCCTCAGTCCTTCTGGAACTTTTTGTCTATTTGAGTCCCTGTACTCCCTGTTAACTCTTTAATGCCAGGCAGTCAATCTCACTTTCAAAGTCATGTGCAGGATGATAACGTTTCGCCTCATAAGCGAAGTGACTGTAGGCTTCGCTTCATGACAACGAATTTAGGTGAACTTTGAACTTTAAATGATTACGTTATGTGAAAGAGGCTACTGATTGGCTATTAGCAATATTTGAGCACTGTTTGTTACCTGTAAAAAGACACCTGTCCACAGAAGCAATCAATCAATCAGATTCCAAACTCTCCACCATGGCCAAGACCAAAGAGCTGTCCAAGGATGTCAGGGACAAGATTGTAGACCTACACAAGGCTGGAATGGGCTACAAGACCATCGCCAAGCAGCTTGGTGAGAAGGTGACAACAGTTGGCGCGATTATTTGCAAATGGAAGAAACTGTCAGTCTTCCTCGGTCTGGGGCTCCATGCAAGATCTCACCTTGTGGAGTTTCAATGATCATGAGAACGGTGAGGAATCAGCCCAGAACTACAAGGGAGGGTCTTGTTAATGATCTCAAGGCAGCTGGGACCATAGTCACCAAGAAAACAATTGGTAACACACTATGCAGTGAAGGACTGAAATCCTGCAGCGCCCGAAAGGTCGCCCTGCTCAAGAAAGCACATATACAGGCCCGTCTGAAGTTTGCCTGAATGATTCAGAGGAGAACTGAGTGAAAGTCTTGTGGTCAGGTGTGGTCAGATCTCTTTGGCATCAACTCAACTCGCCGTGTTTGGAGGAGGAGGAATGCTGCCTATGACCCCAAGTCATAACACCATCCCCACCGTCAAACATGGAGGTGGGAACATTATGCTTTGGGGGTGTTTTTCTGCTAAGGGGACAGGACAACTGCACCACATCAAAGGGACGATGGACGGGGCCATGTACCGTCAGATTTTGGGTGAGAACCTCCTTCCCTCAGCCAGGGCATTGAAAATGACCTTAATGACTTGGAGAGGATCTGCAAAGAGGAGTGGGACAAAATCCCTCCTGAGATGTGTGCAAACCTGGTGGCCAACTATAAGAAACGTCTGACGGATATATATATATATATATATATACACACATACATACACACACACACATACACAGTACCGTGCAAAAGTTTTAGGCACATGCAAAGAAATGCTGTAGAGCAAAGATGTCTTCAGTTGTAGCTAGTCGGTTGCTAAGAAAACTCAGCTGGTTGCAAGGGTGTTGCTAGGTGGCTGTTATGGGATTCCAGGTGACTGCTATGGTGTTTCTAGGAGGTTTGAATATGATCCCAGATGGTGACTAAGTTGTAGCTGGTTCGTTGCTGAGGAAACACAGTTGGTTGCAAGGGTGCTAATTGGTTGCTATTACAGGCCAGGAGGTTGCCAGGGTTTCAGGAGGTGGAGCAATGCATTTTAAATTGTCTTCAGTATTGCTGAATGAAGAAAGGTTAGAAAGGTTTTTTTTTTTTTTTTTTGGGGGGGGGGGGGCAATCCCAAAAGCACAAGTACACTTTTCCTGTGCAGGATCTAAGATTATGTAGAGAGAATAATAATAACTAGTAGGTTAAACACTGTGAACACTGTGAAAGAATTTAACGACATTACAATGTTTTGTTTTCATTTATTTTAAAATGTTAAAGCATAGGGCTGGTAACAATTCATTCCAGTCACAATTTTATTCAATTCACGATACTGGCTTCACAATTCATGATTCACTTTGATTTTCAGAATATTTTGAACATCTGAATTTGCATTTTTGTCTTTATAAAAAGAAATAAATCAAAAATGAGTATGAACAGATATTTAATATTGTAAACAAGATGTTCAAGTTCAATATATCTTAAAAAGAAATAAATAAATTTATAGATTCTCCCAAAAATTTGATCAAATAAACAAAGTCTCTTACCCAAGGAAAATGATCCACTGAAACATAATGAGCTCTAACAGCAGTGCCTGAGATGTCATTTTAACCGGAAATACTGCTCTAAAGTCGGCTAAAATGCCTGAATTCCGTGGCCTCTTCCTCGTGCTGTAAATTGCAGTGGTGCAGGCTCATTTGTTGGTACCTTGAATAAAGGCTAGAGCAGGGGGCAGAGCTTTCTCGCAAAGCCCCACAGTTATGGAACAGCCTTCCAGTTAGTGTTGGGGATTCAGTGTTTAAGTCTAGGCTGAAAACATATTTCTTTAGTCAAGCCTTTTGTTAAAAGTTTTTTCTTAGGTAAAGGTACAGATCTGGAGTGTTCACAGGCATAGAGTGTTTTGGTAAACTGGGATGTTTTGATGCTGTCGCATGTGAATTTTCATGGTTGTAGATTAAGAATTGAATGAATTAGAGAAGTTTTTTTAAATCCTGTTGAAGTGAATGGGGGGGGGGGGGGTGAAAAACGAGTGCAGCAGGAGAACAGATGAATATTTCCAAAATCTTTATACAAGCACACCATTCCTGATCACTCCTACGAATATGGAATAGGTTGTGTGTCAATATCTCAAAAACTGCAGGACTAGTTACCAGTCACATATTTGACAAAAAAAGAAGAAGAAGGAGGAGGAGGAGGAGGAGGAAAAGAAGAAACATAATAGTTTGTGCATTGTGCAATCACTGAGTGATTAAGCAATAGTGCAATCCTAATAGTAACAGGTCGTGAGTTCAAATACCAGCACCGCCAAGCTGCCACTGTTGGGCACTTGAGCAAGGCCCTTAACCCTCAACTGCTCCCCGGGCGCCGCAGCAAAAATGGCTGCCCACTGCTCCGGGTGTGTTCACGGTTTGTAGTGTGTGTGTTCACTACTCACAACTCCTAATGTGTGTGCACTAACTTGGATGGGTTAAATGCAGAGGACAAATTCCAAGTATGGGTTACCATACATTGGCCTTCACACGTCACTTTCACTTTCACTAAAAATAAGTAAGGAATAACACATGACAGACCGTGCTGTTATACAATCATAGGGCACGCAGGGGAGTGTGATGCTGCCCGAGGCAGAAGCCGAGTGCTGCTAACCCATCCGAAGTGTATTATTTTCATATAATAGCACAGTCTGTCGTGTTATCCCTTACTTATTATTATTATTATTATTATTATTATTATTATTATTATTATTATTATTATTATTATTAGGATAATGCACTACATGTCACACATTTTAGGAGTTTATAGTTAAATTTAAAGTTGGGGAGCGACCGAGAGACAAGTTAGTTCCTGTTCCCACCTACATTATAGCTGCAATAAACAGTCATTCTTCACCAGCCTCTCTCTCTCTCTCTCACACACACACACACACACACAAAACACAGCCTGTCATTTCACCGAGAAAATGGATAGCAGTACCAAGACAGTGTGCTTACAACTTGCATATGTTAAATAAACGTCTCCTAACAAAAAACCACAAGCAGTTGTAAGAATTACTTTGTTTATTATCTTAGTGCATCTGCTGTACAAGTCCCTGTGTAGGAGCGGTTACTATAGAAACAATAATGTATTAGAAAGAGAACATTAATGTTATCGTTCATTTCATGAGAAATGAATGGTGCAGAGCAGCATCTTATGACAGTGTCACATATAAAATCATAAGCTTGTCTGTATGACCCATACTATTTCAAATGTTTGTCTATGGAGATTGCATAGCTATGTGCTTGATTTTATGCACCTGTTAGCAATGGGTGTGGCTAAAACACCTGAACTCCACATACCTTTGGCCGTATAGTGTAAATTGGATAACAAGTGTTGCACACTGTGCAATCACAAATAAAAACAATATAAACCGGATAACAATAGTGCTGTGCATTGCACAATGACTAATAAATCAGAAAACAATCACTAATTACTTTTCACATAAGAAAGCTAAGGGAATATGTGCAGTTTTATTTTATGAGGGATTTCATGCAGGAGGAAAGACAGACTGGCATGATAAAGTCTGCCATAGTGAATGTGAGGTTCAGTAAAATGCATTTTATGATTGGATTTGCAGTTGGGTGTTTTGACTTTGGGTTTGTCAGGTAGGTTATCATTATCATGATATAAACTAACTAGCATCCACCATCTGTCATACTGTAGCTTAAATTATGTTACTGGCTGGACTAATTTATAATGCACATATTACATTTACATTAGTCTATATCCCACTGCTTTTTCCAAGTTTTATATGTACGTATGTATTTATACATATGTATGTATGTATATCAGAGTCTCCACTAGGAATTTTTGGTGCTGGTCATGGTGTCCAGGAACCGGACATTTTACCAGAACATTTACTGAACATTGTTTACTGAACATTTTTTTGCATACAGTCAACATTTAAATAAACATAAATAAAATGTTAAGAGGCCTAGGAATGCAACAAACAGCCGAGAACAAGAAAATATTCCACTAATGAAAAATACACTCACAGTGCAGTTTATAAGGAACTTTACACTTGCACATTCCTGGAGTTATCTAATCAGCTAATCAGGTGGAATCAGTGCAATGCAAAAAAGCATGCAGGTACAGGTCAAGAGCTTTAGTTAACGTTCACATCAAATATCAGAATGAAGAAAAAGTGTGATCACTGTGACTTTAGTCGTGGCATGGATGTTGGTATAAGATGAGCTGGTGTGAGAAACTGTTGATCTGGGATTTTAACACACAACAGTCTCTACAGTTCACACAGAATGGTGCGAAAAACACTGAGCGAACGACAGTTCTGTGGGTGGAAATGCCTTGTTGAGGAGAGGTCAGAGAAAAAAAATTTTAAAAGTTTTTTGTGCCCATGATAGCTTCATATTATTGTTCTTGGCTGACAGAAGTGGAACCTGATGTAGTCTTCTGCTGTTATCTACCTCAAAGTTTGATGAGTTGTGTGTTCTGAGATGCTTTTCTGCTCACCACGGTTGAAACACTTCCTGTCAGCTCAAATCAGACTGGTCATTCTCTCTGATCTTTCTCATCAACAAGGTGTTTCAGCCTGCAGACCATACGCTCACAGGATGTTTTTCACAGCATTCTGTGTAAACTCTAGAGACTGTCATGTGTGAACTCCTAGGACATCAGCAGTTTCTGGTGTGAACATTAACTGAAGCTCTTGACCTGTATGTGCATGATTTTCTGCATTGTGCTGCTGCCTCATAATTGGCTGATTGTAAAAATGAGCAGGTGTTTCAATTAAAGTGGACTGTGAGTGTATTACTTTATGACACAGATGCTAATGACATTTCATTCATCTTTGTTTTAACTAGACTGAAATGTATTTAAAGAAACACTCAAATGTTACCTTGCAATGCATTTTCTCAAATGTACAACATTTCTGTTTTTTTGCAGCTGGACCAGGATCATATGTCTCTGTGACCTCAATATGTTCCTCAATGTATCATTTAGGCTGATCAGAATCACCTGCATTTAGGAAGAAGTTTTTAAGCATTTACTGTTTCGTGATTGTCTGTTCAACTGCATGACTGAATCTGCAGGAATTGCGTGACACGATCATGTTAACATGGACAAGAATCTCAAAGGAATGTCTCCAACATCTTGAGGAATCCATTCCACAAAGACAGTTTTGAGAGCAAAGGGAGGCCCTACCCAACATTAGTATAAAGTTCCTAATAAAGTATGTGGTGATACATATATACTGTGTGTGTGTGTGTGTGTGTGTGTGTGTGTGTGTGTGTGTGTGTATATATATATATATATATATATATATATATATATATATATATATATATATATATATATATATATATATATATATATATAAAAAACTACAAATAAATTTTATTTATGGCACAGATTTCAAATGACTTCCAATTTGTCCAGGACTGGCTGTCCCAGCAAATTCAGCCCAAGAGCAGACCATCTGATGCAAAAAAGAAGTTTCCAAGAACCCCAAAATTTCATCACAGGATCTGCTAGTAAGTCTTGCAACTGTTGGTGTCAAAGTGCGTGCTTCTACAATCAGAAAGAGAAAATTTGACCTGCATGGGAGGCTTGCCAGGAAAAAGCCTTTGCAAGACTACAGTTTGCCAATGAGCATATAGGCAAAGACCAGGCCTTTTGGAATAATGTGCTCTCAACAGACAAATCAAAGATAGAGTTGTTTGGCCACAGTAACAGCAGACATGTTTGGCGCAGACCAAAAGACAGCTTTTCAGAAGAAGCACCTTATACCAAATGGGAAGCACGATGGTGGAAATGTTATGGTTGTTTCGAGGCTTCAGGGACTGGGCAGATTGCATCCATTGATTCAACTATGAATTCTGCATCGTATCAAAGAGTGCTTGAAGATAATGTGAGGCCATCTGTCCAAAAGATGAAGTTGAACCAAAAGTGGACCATTCAACAGAATAATGATCCTAAGCACACTAGCAAATCCACCAAGGAATGACTCAAAAAGAAGAAATGGAGGGTTATGGAATGGCCTAGCCAAAGCCCAGATTTGAATCCCATTGAAATGATCTGGGAAGTGTTACATTGGTGCCGAAACCCAGGAATTGAAGAAGAGTTTCGTTGTGGAGTCCTCACCACTGGCCCAGATCGTCCAGTCCCTCGCCAGCCTCCGCCAGACCCAACATCAGGCCCTGCTTGAAGCCCAGGCAGAGGATCAGCAGGTGCTCTGGAGCCTGGTCCAGCAAGCGGGCACTTCAACAGCAGCCCCAGCGGCCACCACGGCCACAACCCACATCGCTGCAGGGTGATTCGGAAGCGTTCCTGGAGTTGTTTGAGCATGCCCCAGAAGTGTGGGGCTGGCCCAAGTCCCAGTGGGCAGCCAGCTTACTGCTGCTCCTGTCAGGGTAAGCCTAACTTGCGGCCCATCAGCTTCTGGCAGCAAACCTTCTGGAGTACCCGGACACGAAGCGGGCGATATTGGAACGAGTCGGCCACACTCCTGAACAGCACCGTCAGCACTTGCGCTCCCTGACACTCAGCGAGCTTGGCCACCCTTCCGGCTTCACCCAAAAGCTCCAAGACACCTGCTGAAGATGGCTTCTGGCAGAGGGGCGCAATGCCAAAGGAACAGTCGACCTCATAGTAGTCACCTGACTACCGGAGGGGACGGCGGAGTGGATCTGGTGCCATCATCCAGCGATGATAGATGAAGCAGCCCAGCTGGCAGAGGACCACCTGGTGGCATATCTGGGACAGACGAGCCCCTCCTTTTTCTCTCTCCCCCTTGCTTTCATACTTCCCTTCCTCCTACCCGCCCTACCCCCGTTCTGCAACACAGAAAGGCCAATTCCCCCAAAACCAGCTTCCGGGGTTTCCCTACCCCTCCCTCTCTTTCCACACAGGTAGAACCTTCCATACCCACCACAACCGAGGCAAAGCCTGGGCAGGTTTGTAGGCACGGTGGGAAAACCGGGCATTTCCAGAAGTAACGCTCCCTCAGAGAAGTGAGAATACTGATCCGGATTCCATACTTCGCTATTACTAAAGATAGGTTATATCAAGTGACGCAGGACACTCAAACTAAGGAAGAGATAACCCAGTTGTTGGTCTCAAAAAGCCGTAGGGAACTTTTGTTCCATGTGGCTCATCGTAATCCCATGGCTGGGCATTTGGACCAGGATAAGACGCTAAACCATTGAAAGGCTCGTTTTTATTGGTCGGGCATTAGTGGCGATACTTACAGGTGGTGTGCAGCATGTCAAAAATGTCAGCTGGTGAATCCACCAGCCACCCTAAAAGTGCCATTGCGCCCATTACCATTAATCGAGGTTCACTTAGAAAGAATTGGCATGGACCTCGTCAGGTCATTAAAAAGGTGCACAAGAGGAATTCATTTTGTTTTAGTTCTGGTGGATTATGCAATGCGATATCCAGAAGCACATAATGTTGCGGAAGCTCTCTTTCATGATATCTCCCGAGTCAGGATGCTGAAAGAGATCCTGACTGACCAGGGCACATTGTTTACGTCACAGACACTACACAAACTTCATGAATTACTGGGGATTAAATTGATTTGTACCAGCGTTTACCATCTGCTCTGACAGACATTCTAAGGTGTGCAATTATTTTTCCCGTAGGAACTCGAGGTTCTCTGCAGTGCAATATCATACAGAGCATTTCACTCATTACAGGGAATTTCTACAGACAGAAATGCAGGTAAGTTTAAAGCATAAAATCAGTTTAAGCTAGTTATTTATTGTTGTGGGTACAGTATGAATAAAATAACCCAAACCCCATCTTCCTCCCCCCTCTGCTGTCTCAGGTGTTCCCTACAGGTTCAACTGAACATTGAGTGTGACAAAAGCAAGGTAATAGTGCAAATGTTGGTCCTTTTTCAAAGCAGACACCCTGTCACAACGAAGGTATTTGAGTACTTTGAGGATCTGCAGATAAACTTATGGCAAAAACAAACAGCTCCATGATGAGGTGTGTAGTCTGTACTTCTCACATTTTGTGTTGTCTCATGAGCTCAAGACAAAAGTCTTAAATCAGGTGAAAGCAGCATTCAGTGATGCTGATGAAAAGCTGAGTAAGTACAGGGAGCATGGACAACCTGGCATTGAGATTCTCAAAGAGGTCAGAATTTTTGAGCCACAATGTCTTGCATTCATGGATGACGGCCCCAACAGCTACAAAACCATTCCTGCCTTCTCCTCAGTGCCTGAGGATGAGAAGAATAGCTACATCACCAATCTGGGTCCAGCAGCACTTCAAGCATCTGTGAGTGGGATTGTATACCTTGGCACCTTTTGGGTAGGTCTACAGGACAGGCTTCCTGTGTTGAGCAAACTGGCCCTGCTCTAGAAAGATGCAATTTCCAACTCTGCAGATGCAGAACTCAGCAACAGCATCTATAAGCTTGCTCTCGCCAACTGAAGGCATTCTACTTCAACGTACTTGTAACCTGAGGGCTCTGGTCTTATGTATTACAATCAGAAAGTGGACAGTAGTCTTCTGGAAATGGATGACCCACTGCTCAAAAGTGAAATGTAACTGCCTCTGCCAAATATGTCTACACAGTTCCAAAATATGTTTGCAAGTTTAGCATATACTAGAATGGCCTACAATCAATGTTTGTATTCTATTTGTTTAAAGTATGAGTTGATGATAAAGATTGTTTTTGTGCCTAAATTGCAGAGCAGTGAATTAACAGGTTGAGCGTAATGTCACCTGCATTTTGTGAGTGATAATCTGAGATATTTAGCCTGTGTGAATTGGAGTTACATATGTTATCTATGTACAAATTACTACACCTGCTATTTGTGCATGTTCACATAAGTCAGGTGGGGAAATTTTCTATGCTTATTGATGTTTTCAAAGTTGTTTAAAAGTTGTGTGCCAGAATTGGTAAGAAAAAATAAACAAGCTTTATGCATTTTGTTTGTTCTTTGTGTAATGTATGACTATTATACATCTGACATCATACATAATATTGTAAATGGGTAAATTTGGTATCCTATTAACAACATCGCAAATGTTCCACAAAATTCTAGAAACTACTGCCACAAAATCAGTCATTTTGATCGCAATGATCATAAGAAAAAAATGAAATCCTGGTGGGACTAATTGTAAATATGTTTACATTTTTTTTTACTAATTGTAAATATGTATCTATATATACAGTGAGGGAAAAAGTATTTGCTCCCCTGCTGATTTCGTATGTTTGCCCACTGACAAAGAAATGATCATTCTATAATTTTAATGGTAGGTGTATTTTAACAGTGAGAGACAGAATAACAACAAAAAAATCCAGAAAAACGCATTTCAAAAAAGTTATAAATTGATTTGCATTTTAATGAGTGAAATATTTGTTCCAAGTATTTGATCCCCTATCAATCAGCAAGATTTCTGGCTCCCAGTTGTCTTTTACAAAGGTAACGAGCTGAGATTAGGAGCACTCTCTTAAAGGGAGTGCTCCTAATCTCAGTTTGTTACCTGTATAAAAGACACCTGTCCACAGAAGCAATCAATCAATCAGATTCCAAACTCTCCACCATGGCCAAGACCAAAGAGCTGTCCAAGGATGTCAGGGACAAGATTGTAGACCTACACAAGGCTGGAATGGGCTACAAGACAATCGCCAAACAGCTTGGTGAGAAGGTGACAACAGTTGGTGCAATTATTCACAAATGGAAGAAACACAAAATAACTGTCAGTCTCCCTCGGTCTGGGGCTCCATGCAAGATCTCACCTCGTGGAGTTTCAATGATCATGAGAACGGTGAGGAATCAGCCCAGAACTACACGGGAGGATCTGCTTAATGATCTCAAGGCAGCTGGGACCATAGTCACCAAGAAAACAATCGGTAACACACTACGCCGTGAAGGACTGAAATCCTGCAGCGCCCGCAAGGTCCCCCTGCTCAAGAAAGCACAAGTACAGGCCCGTCTGAAGTTTGCCTGAATGATTCAGAGGAGAACTGGGTGAAAGTGTTGTGGTCAGATGAGACCAAATTCGAGCTCTTTGGCATCAACTCAACTCGCCGTGTTTGGAGGAAGAGGAATGCTGCCTATGACCCCAAGAACACTATCCCCACCGTCAAACATGGAGGAGGAAACATTATGCTTTGGGGGTGTTTTTCTGCTAAGGGGACAGGACAACTGCACCGCATCAAAGGGACGATGGACGGGGCCATGTACCATCAAATCCTGGGTGAGAACCTCCTTCCCTCAGCCAGGGCATTGAAAAAGGGTCGTGGATGGGTATTCCAGCATGACAATGACCCAAAACATACAGCCAAGGCAACAAAGGAGTGGCTCAAGAAGAAGCACATTAAGGTCCTGGAGTGGCCTAGCCAGTTTTTCTGGATTTTTTTGTTGTTATTCTGTCTCTCACTGTTAAAAAACACCTACCATTAAAATGACAGACTGATCATTTCTTTGTCAGTGGGCAAATGTACAAAATCAGCAGGGGATCAATACTTTTTTCTCTCACTGTATATATATATATATATATATATATATATATATATATATATATATATATATATATATATATATATATATATATCTGTATCTCTCTCTCTCTCTCTCTCTCTCTCTCTCTCTATATATATATATATATATATATATATATATATATATATATATATATATATATATATATATACACACACACACACACACATGTATACAGTATCTCACAAAAGTACACCCCTCACTTTTTTGTAAATGTTTTATTATATCTTTTCATGGGACAACACTGAAGAAATGACACTTTGCTACAATGTAAAGTAGTGAGTGTACAGCTTGTATAACAGTGTAAATTTGCTGTCCCCTCAAAATAACTCAACACACAGCCATTAATGTCTAAACCGCTGGCAACAAAAATGAGTACACCCCTAAGTGAAAATGCCCAAATTGTCAATATTTTGTGTGGCCACCATTATTTTCCAGCACTGCCTTAACCCTGTTGGGCATGGAGTTCACCAAAGCTTCACAGGTTGCCACTGGAATCCTCTTCCACTCCTCCATGACAGAGCTGGTGGATGTTAGAGACCTTGCACTCCTCCATCTTTCGTTTGAGGATGCCCCACAGATGCTCAATAGGGTTTAGGTCTGGAGACATGCTTGGCCAGTCCATTTCCAAGACGTGGTCATCTTGGAGGTGTGTTTGGGGTCGCTATCATGTTGGAATACTGCCCTGCAGCCCAGTTTCCGAAGGGAGGGGATCATGCTCTGCTTCAGTATGTCACAGTACATGTTGGCATTCATGGTTCCCTCAATGAACTGTAGCTCCCCAGTGCCGGCAGCACTCATGCAGCCCCAGACCATGACACTTCCACCACCATGCTTGACTATAGGCAAGACACATTTGTCTTTGTACTCCTCACCTGGTTGCCGCCACACACGCTTGACACTATCTGAACCAAATAAGTTTATCTTGGTCTCATCAGACCACAGGACATGGTTCCAGTAATCCATGTCCTTAGTCTGCTTGTCTTCAGCAAACTGTTTGCGGGCTTTCTTGTGCATCATCTTTAGATGAGGCTTCCTTCTTGGAAGACAGCCATGCAGACCAATTTGATGCAATGTGCGGCATATGGTCTGAGCACTGACAGGCTGACCTCCCACCCCTTCAACCTCTGCAGCAATGCTGGCAGCACTCATACATCTATTCTGCAAAGCCAGCCTCTGGATATGATGCTGAGCACGTGCACTCAACTTCTTTGGTCGACCATGGAGAGGCCTGTTCTGAGTGGAACCTGTCCTGTTAAACCGCTGTATGGTCTTGGCCACCGTGCTGCAGCTCAGTTTCAGGGTGTTGGCAATCTACTTATAGCCTAGGCCATCTTTATGTAGAGCAACAATTTTTCTTTCAGATCCTCAGAGAGTTCTTTACCATGAGGTGCCATGTTGAACTTCCAGTGACCAGTATGAGAGAGTGTGAGAGCGATAACACCAAACTTAACACACCTGCTCCCCATTCACACCTGAGACCTTGTAACACTAACGAGTCACATGACACCGGGGACAGAAAATGGCTAATTGGGCCCATTTTGGACATTTTCACTTAGGGGAGTACTCACTTTTGTTGCCAGCAGTTTAGACATTAATGGCTGTGTGCTGAGTTATTTTGAGGGGACAGCAAATTTACACTGTTATACAAGCTGTACACTCGCTACTTTACATTGTAGCAAAGTGTCATATCTTCAGTGTTGTCCCATGAAAAGATATAATAAAATATTTACACTTTTGTGAGATACTGTATACACACACACACACACACACACACACACACACACACATATATATATATATATATATAGGTGTTATATCTTTCACTTGGATGTTATAAGTTGCACTGAGTAAATACAGCTGGATAAAACAAAAACTGTGTCCGTCTTCATTTCAGTCTGAAAAGCAACAAAATGTGATTCTTTTCTATACCCACTGTATGTGCGTGTGTGCGTGTGTGTGTGTGTGTGTAGGGGACGTCTATTGCGGCATCTAGATTACTTATATCTACAGGTGTGACAGGAAACAAACTCTAATCACATTTAAAAAAGGAAAGGTAAAGCTACACTAGTGAAGCCCAAACACATACACCATGCTCCTCTTTGTTTATTAATATAAGACTGTCAGGAAAATTAGTCTTTCCTCAGTAACATAAAAAATTGAAACGTGAGAAGCATGGTTGAGGCAATTAAGCCGTGTATAAGATGTGAGATATGTGTGTGTGTGTGTGTGTGTGTGGTAGTGAGTTTAGGGATTACTGTGATCAGCGTGTGTATCTATCTGGTCTCACCTGCTGAGCTGTGATCTGGACGCCCTGTCTTGAGGTAAGCTCTGCGGGGATTGGGAGGCTCCATGCTTCCTCAATACTAGGAAGCATTTTACTTTTACTCGGTAGACTAGTGTGATGAAGGTTACACAACTGAGCCTAGGACGAAAACGCGTGAAAAACATATTTAAACAGCAATCTATGGTTGGACGTCGGAACAATTTACAAAAGTGCTCTTAGGCTTAAGTTTAGAGGTGCATCTAGGTAGGTCACGCTGTAGTGTAGAAGTCACTGATCATGGAGGCCTCAAATTTATGATGTAATTCTTTTAAAAAATGAATTCCTATTATTATTAATTATGAAAACTTGCCTCTTTCATACGTACAGAGAATGGGGAAGATAAAATGTGTCAAAGAACTGAAAATACTGAGAAAGCATGTAATGTAAAACAGTGAAATGTTCAGAACCAAAATATGCAAATTCATCAGTAGCAGCTACAGAGAGAGCACAAAAAAAAAGAACACGAAACTCTAAAGAATCATACCACTCATGCTTACTCCCAGCCAATTACATCCGTACACATGTGCACACAGAGACCAACACAAACGCACACAGGCTCAGGGGGTCAAAATTAAATTTGTACACAATTGTCAGTAATCAAATCTGGATGCCATTAGCTGCTACGCTGTCCAAGTTACCTGCAGGTATTTGATGCGGGCAGTGATTGCTGCGATGTTGTTGCAGCCTTTGCTGCGTGTGGCGTTAATATAGCACTTGATGGCATCTTGGGGCTGATAGCAGGACTCATAGAGAGTGCCCAGGTCCATCCAGGCTGCAGCATGACTGTGGTCCAACTGCACAGCACAGATGTATGCCTGAAGAGCATCCATGGGCTGATTCTGCTGCTGATACAGCACCCTGAGTAAGAATACGGGCAAAATAGGGAGCAAAAGTAAGTCAAAGTGAGCAAAAATGTATTAGAAAGAAAAGGAAAAATCCCAAACTGTAACAAAACAAAACATTCCACATCCATACCCTATGGAGCACCAAGTGTCTGCACTGGCCTCAGATTTGTCTATGGACTGCCTGTAAGAAATGAATGCGTCCTGCACTTTCCCAATACTTGAGTAGCACCTGCAAAGAACCAATAAACAGAAGGCAAATCACAAGTCCACAAAGTATGCCATGACAGGTAAAATTATGTTTAGTAACTGCATGCTATTTGCATCATTAGGACAACTACCTCCAAGATTCAGCACAAGAGTAACATTGTACTAACCACTATGTCAGACCCAGTATGCTAATCATGATCAGGTTTTTTGCCTCTGCCTCGAATGTTGTTTCCCTAATATCAAGGCATTTCCTCAGGTGCTATCCAGAAAATTCCACAATTCCAACCACAAGAACAGTTTGAACAACGTGAATAGCAGGTGTGACAGGTACACCCAGTCATAATGTAATGTAAAGCTTCCCAAGGAAATGGAGTTTAAAGGCATTTGTCTTGCTTGATCTATATACATCAACCCCATCAACCTTTCAATACAATTGAAAAGTAGCCCAATTATGCAGAAAAACTGACGACCTGGTAACTGCTTCCCACTAACCTTCCAAGAAAATACCAGGACTGGCCAGAGTTGGGGTCAGCTTCGAGAGATTTCTGCAGACATTGTATAGCGTAGCTGTCTTTATTTGCTCGGTCTCCCAGCTGCTCCACTGTATGATGCATCCAGCCTGTGGTGAGAAGGACATTGCAACTATGTTCACATGGCTTAGTCATACAGGAAATTCAACTGAAACATTGAGCAACTTACTTTGGGCAAAAGTGGCAGTAGAATGACTACAAGCTAATGTAAATACAGTGCATTAACAGTATCCTAATTTACTATGAAGAATTAATACCTGGAATTGAAAACATAGGACCCTATGGATTCTGTTTTCACAGTTACAAAGGGTTTTAGAGAACTGAGGCAAATGCTGCTTGCATTTCATTTCACTAATTGCATTTTGGTACTGCATTAAAAGCACTAATAATGTGAAATAAGTATTACAAGGTAAAAAATGAACATATAAATGAGGACCAATTAAAAATATAGAAAATTATCATATGCACATCATTGCTTCAATGGTGCTAATTATGGGGTGGCCTTACCAAGCTGTTGTAAAGTAGCTGCTTTCACCTGGGTAGGGAGATTCTCTGTCTTCAAGAGACTTTCATAAGCCTCCTTTGCCGCACGGTATCTTTTCTGAATGCAAAAGGAAACAGAGATTAAAGTAAGTGTGTGTGTGTGTGTGTGTGTGTGCGTGTGCGCGTGTGCAGAGGTTCTGAAAAGTCAGGAACCAATGAGAGCAAAACTACATATACTTAATTTTGTATTTATAATATATAACATATGCTCTACATATTCACCCTTACGTTCTACACATTTTCTCAGCTGCTAGATGTTTTTATTATGTATTTATATATACACCCTGTATACACACATACAGTCATGTGAAAAAATAAGTACACCCCATGGAAATTGTTGCATTTTTTTTTAACATATTTGAAAGAGCAAAACATTTCAATTTTTTTGAAACAGTGCCTATTCATAAAGGTGATACACTATCAAATGACATAAAATTGACATTCCCAATTTAAATTAACAAAAAACAGATCAGTCACATGGAAAAAGTAAGTACACCCTTACATTTATCACACAAAAGACTGGAGACTGCTATAGCCTCAAAGGTTGGTCCAACTCCATATTTTGGTCCAACTCTATATTTTGGTCCAACTCCATGGTTTTGGAAAGGGACAAGCTCATATACAGTCCCCTCTGAAAGTATTGGAACAGCAAGGCCAATTCTATTGTTTATACAAGACATTTGGGTTTGATATCAAAAGATTTATATGAGACGATATTAGAATTTCAGCTTTCATTTCCTGATATTTACATCTAGCTGTGTTGAACAACGTAAAACATGGCACCTTTGGTTGCAGACCACCCAATTTTAGGTGAGCAAAGAATAAGAACAGATAGTCTTAAAGTAAATTAAAGTAAATAACACTTAATATTTGGTTGCATATTGCTGGCCTGCAATAACTGCATTAATGACATCACCAAATTGTTGCATTTTTTTTTCTTTTGCCAGGTTTTCATTTCACTGCAAGTTATATACTGTATATAATTGTGTATGTGACAAATAAAAATTTTGAATCTTGAAAATGGCTTGCTTTTCTCCCATAGACAGCTCTCAGGTCTTCATGTTTCTTTATCCTTTTAAACAACAAATGCAGTCTTCACAGTTGAATCCTAGTGCTCAAACCAAGAGTAGGCATACAGAGCTATTAATTCTTTAAACATTCAATTTAATAGGGCACACCTGGGCAACAAGAAACCCCCATCAGTCACATGTTCCGATATTTTTGATCACTTGAAAAAATGGGTGGGTTCAAACAAACGGTGCCATGTTATAAGTTGTTTAACACATCTAGATGTAAATGTGAGGAAATGAAAGCTGAAAATAACTGATCTATCGTCGCATTCATCTTTTGATCTCAAACCCAAAGGTCTTCAATGTATAGGGAAAACAATAGAATTGGCCTTGCTGTTCCAATACTTTTAGAGGGGACTGTGGGTGTGATGGTCAAATGTCCACCTAATTTTGGCATATAGTGTATGTGTGAGAGAATCTATGTATATATACTTAGAACATGGCACCTTTGGTGGCAGACTACCAAATTTTTAAGTAGGAAAAAGTATTGGAACAGATAGTCTTAAAGTATATTAATCATTGGTTTGATATACCTTGCTTGGTATAACTACGTCAAGCCGGCGACCCACTGACAACTGTCGCATTCTTCTTTTCCAGGCTTGTATTGCAGCTTCTTTGAGCTGTTGCTTGTTTTTGGGGTTCTCCCCTCAGTCTCCTCTTCAGGAGGTGAAATGCATGCTCAATGATGTTCCTCCCAATTAAACTGGATGCATTTCTCTGTAAACTGTCAGGCAGTTTACATGTTTCTGTAGACTTCTGAATTTATTCTGCTGCTACCATCATGAGTTACATCATCAATAAAGATTGGTGAGCCTGTTCCAAAAGCAGCCATGAAAGCCCGAGCCAAGCCACTACCTCCACTGTGCTTGACCAATGATCTTGTTTTAGATCATGAACAGATCCTTTCTTTCTCCACACTTTGGCCTTTCTGTCATTTTGGTAGAGGTTATTCTTGGTTGCAGAACTTTCGTGGCTCATCTCTGTAATTCTTTGTGACCTGTTCGATGTCTGGTTGTTAGAGCACCAGTGTTTTTTTTCTTTTTCAGAACATTTCAAATTGTTGTATGTCTAATCTATAGTCTCATATCCATCTTTTGATCTCAAACCCAAATATCTTCAGTGTGAAGCAAAAACAAAGGAATTGTTGAAATAAACGGCCTTGCTATTCTAATACATAAAATGCAGGGATGCATGGGACATGCGGATATCGCTCTCAACAGTAGTAAAAAAGTACAAGAGAAGAGAGATTTCCCCTGTTCTAAGGATAATGTTAGATAGCAAGGAAGCCCTCTGCTGTCACACTGGACTGGTGCCACAGGTTCACTTGCCTATTGCTATGGCAACATGGATAGATGCATATTGATTATTGCTAATCTATTATAAACTACAAGAAAAAAAAAAACTATTTACAGATACAGACAACATGCATTTAGACAGAGGCATGCAAAAAAGTTAAGAAAGAGGAAAAATAGCAAATGACTTACCTGTATTTCATACAAATGAGCAATGTGGAACTGAACTGTCAAGAGAAAAAGAAAGACAAAAAAAATACAAAAATAGACATTAACATCCACTTATTAAAGGAACAACTACAGAAGAGGGAAAAATAATGGGTCCAACTCAATGTTTGACTGCTTCTTTTAGAAATAAATCCTTTTGTCCACAGCTCAGCTGCCTTTCAGAACAATAAATGGTTCACTCAGACTGAAGGGTGAGACTGCCCTTGATGTCCCTAGGCATGAGTGTGTATGTGTGACTGCAAGTGTGTGTAGGCCGCTCTCAGCCTGATCACGAACAGCAGACCGAGCAGCATGGGGATTGGTGTTTCCAGGGCAACCAATGTCAGGCAGTAGGAAGTTGTGATGAAATTGAAAATGAAATTAGCTATCAGCTATCCAATGTGATTTATGATCATGCATCCACAACCATAATTCATACATAACTCTAGTACAGAATTTAATATTTTACATTTACACCATTTGGCTGACATTTTATCCACCGCGACTTACAACTGAGACAGGATATGACAGAGCAGTTGAGGGTTAAGGGCCTTGCACTAGGGCCCAACAATGGCAGCTTGGTGGTGCTGGGATTTAAAGTCACAACCCTAACCCTAACCCTATCTCCAGTGTCTTAAGTCCAGGTGATTGCTCAAAGACTGAGAAGATTGCATTGCTGCATCACTCACACTACAGGAGTGGTCAGCGAGTGGTTTATTGGCCCACAAAATGAGTTGGCAACTGAGAAATCAGGAAGAAACTTGTGTAGTGTGGACTAGGCTTTAACCATTGAGCCAGTACTGCCCTACATGTTTAGTCTAATAACCGGTACAGGATGATCCTGTACACCTGCAGAGCAATAAATTGATTGTGGTACTTACTTTCAGCCTTGGACAATGTGCAGTGGTTTGAGTCGATCAAAGCCAGCTGAAAGTGCTAAAGACAGAAGGTGGGAGGTTCAGACAGAAACCAGCAGAATTTTAACATACACTCACCATCCACTTTATTAGGAACACCTCTACATTCATGAAGTTATCTAAGCCAGCCAATCATGTAGCAGCACAATGCAAAAAATTATGCAGATATACGTCAAGAGCTTCAGATAATGTTCACTTCAAACATCAGTATGAAGAAAAAAGTGTGATCTCTGTGACTCTGATTGTGGCATGGATATAGGAACCAGATGGGCTGGTTTGAGTATTTCAGAAACTGCTGATCTCCTAGGATTTTCACACACAACAGTCTCTAGAATTTGCACAGAATGGTGCGAAAAACAAAAAACAGTGAGCAACAGTTCTATGGGTGGAAATGCCTTGTTGATGAGAGATCAGAGTAAAATGGCCAGATTTGTTCGAGCAGCCAGGAAGGATATAGCAACTCGTATAATAACTTTCATAGAACTATTAATAACCACTCTTTATAGCCATGGTGAGCAGAAAACCATCTCAGCATGCAAAAAACATCTGACCTTGTGGTGGATGGGCTACAACAGCAGGAGACCACAACAGGTTCCACTCCGAACAGCCAAGAACAAGAATCTGAGGCCATTATGTGCACAGGCTCACCCACACTGGACACTTATATAAAAAATAATAATAATAATAAAAACTTCGATCTCTCATTTTCCAGTCTTCAACTGTCCAGTTTCGGTGAGTTTGTGCCCTTGATAGCCTCAGATTCTTGTTCTTGGCTGACAGGAGTGGAACCTGATGTGGTCTTCTGCTGTTGTAGCCTATCCACCTCAAGGTTTGATGTGTTGTGTGTTCTGAGATGCTTTTCTGCTCACCATGGTTGTAAAGAGTGCTTATTTGAGTTACTATAGACTTCCTGTCAGCTCAAATCAATCTGGTCATTCTTGTCTGATCTCCCTGATCAACAAAGTGTTTCAACCTGCAGACCATCTGCACACAGGATGTTTTTTTTGTTTTTCATACCATTCTGTTTAAACACTAGAGACTGTTGTGTGTGAAAATCCCAGGAAATCAGCAGTTTCTATAATACTCAAACCAGCCCATCTGGCACCAACAACCACGCCATGGCATGATTTAATGCACTGTGCTGCTGCAACAAGACTGGTGATTAGATAAACTGCATAAATGAGCAGGTGTACAAGTGTTCTTATTAAAGTGACCATTAAGTGCATATGATCAGGTACAGAAATATTTGAATATTAATAGGTTTAATGATTATTAAAGTGCAGACTTTCAGCTTTAATTTAAAGCTATTTACATCCAAAGTGGGTGAATGTTGTAGGAATTACAGCACTCTCTATATGTGGGGGCACCATTTTTAAGGAACCAAAAGTAATTGGACAAATTAAGAATCAGAATTTAAAATTTCATTTTTAATACTTGTTTGCAAATCTTTTGTGGTCAATGACTGCCTGAAGTTTGGAACCCATAGACATCAACAGATGCTGGGTTTCTTCCCTGGTAATACTCTGTCAGGCCTTTACTGCAGCTGTTTTCACTTTCTGCTTATTCTTGGGGCATTTTGCCTTCAGCAAGTTAAATGCATGCTCAATTGCATTCAGGTTAAACAAAAGTCAAAGTATGTATCAAGTCATTGTCCTACTTGCAGTGTGAAGCGTCGTCCAATGAGTTCTGAAGCATATGGCAGAAAATTAGCCCTATACGCTGTTGCTTTCATCAGCAGTCGCATCAGAAGTTTCTTTTAGCAGCCATACATGCCCAATTCATAAGCTGAGGTGAGCAGATCTCCATACTCTTCTCTACCCATAATTCTGGTTCAAATTTATCTTTGTCTCTTCTGTCCACAGGATGTTGTTCCGGAGCTGTAGGTGCCTTTTACAATGTTTTTGACAACATCTAATCGGGTCTTCCTTTTTTTTAGGCTTACCAATAGTTTACATTATGTGGTAAACCCTTTGTTATTGACAATAATAATTGTTAACAATAATTGTTATTTGTCATTGATAGTAATTAGATGATCAAAAATCCATTTGTGTTAGCACGTGTAGGGCCACACCCCTAACTCTGCAAATGAATCCAACACCCCTAACTCAGAACATTGTCCTGTGTATGCATTTAAAGGCTTGTGCAGATACATGCAAGAGATCATGAGTTACAGTTGTGTGAGTAAATTAGGCTCCACCTCATTAGTAATGATGGGACATATGGTGGCCATATTGTTTACAAATATCAACATGTTTTTAATGATTATTGAAGTTCACACTCTCTTGAGTAGTCTGATGTCAATTTTGTGAAGACTGGCCAAAAATTCTGGGACTATTTTTGCAAAAGTAGATTTCACATATTGTGTTGATTATCATACATTAGAGTGGACAGAGCTTAATGGTCCAAAAAAGCAATTATGTATGGGTTGAGCAAAAAAAGACTCAAGGTTAAAAAATAAGGAAGAGATATTTGAATGTGATTCTATTAGATATTAGTGGTGTGACAAGATCTTGCGATATTAAAATGTGAAATTAGCATAGAAGATGCCCCCGCCACTTTTAAATCGTTTGTGTGGCAGTATTTTGAGTACCTGGTGGAAACAATAAACGGCGACAGTGACAGACAAAACACGAACAATATGTAAGCAGTGTAAGAAAATAGTGCCGTACACTGCGGCTAACACAAGCACTATGCAAAGACACCTACAGAACCACCACAGCTCTCTACTAAAATCAACCGCATCTGTGAAGAAAACACTGTTTTCCATTTTGTGACTTTCAGTCGAATAATTCTTTCATCATTGAAGATTTGTTTAAAATGGTGTTAAAATACTGTCTCGTTCTCATGAACCCAATATCATGCATCGTCTCGTCTCGTGAGCTAAGTGCATCATCACAACCCTATTAGACAGTACTGGGTCCCTCCCCGAACCAACCATTCAAGTGTTGAATAGCTTATGAATCTTGTCAAATGCCTGCTGAAAACTGATTGGCTGATGGTGGCCACATTTTTTTTTCAGTAATTATGTGATCAAAAATCCACTTATAGATTAACACAAGTACACCATACCAAATTTCAGACAGATCGGACTTACGGTCCCTGAGAAACAATTATCTGACTTTAGCGCTTCCCATATGAATGACCATGCTACAACCTTTGTATATGACCTCAGAGCAGCAACAGATTCCAAATTCAAATGCATCACACTCTTTTTTTCATAGGACTCATGGTTCATGAAATATGTTAATATCAGTGCATAATCAGAATAATAAATATTAATCTGTGAGGGACAAGCACCATACGCAGATTGCACCACAGGTAGCTCTCGCCATGATTCATAGAACAAAGCATCCACAGATAAATATATGCTTCATGTTTTTGAAGTAACCTATTAAGTCCGCTCACAGATTAGCACAATGATGCAGAACACCATTTCAACTACAAATGTGGCCTTTATGAATGTAAGTTTTTTCACGTGGTTTCAAAGCATTCGTCACGTGTCATCACGCGGCAGGTCCGCTTCTTAGAATTTAAATTCATTTGTTGTGCTTCACACAATATCCACCAGGTGGCGCATGGAACAACATACTGTAGCTGAACACATACTACAGCCATGGCCAAAAGTTTTGAGAATGACACAAATATTAATTTTCACAAAGTCTGCTGCCTCAGTGTTTTTAGATCTTTTTGTCAGATGTTACTGTTACTGAAGTATAATCACAAGCATTTCATAAGTGTCAATGGCTTTTATTGACAATTACATGAAGTTTATGCAAAGAGTCAATATTTGCAGTGTTGACCCTTCTTTTTCAAGACCTCTGCAATTCGCCCTGGCATGCTGTCAATCAACTTCTGGGCCACATCCTGACTGATGGCAGCCCATTCTTGCATAATCAATATTTGGAGTTTGTCAGAGTTTGTGGGTTTTTGTTTGTCCACCCGCCTCTTGAGGATTGACCACAAATTCTCAATGGGATTAAGGTCTGGGGAGTTTCCTGGCCATGGACCCAAAATGTCGATGTTTTGTTCCCCGAGCCACTTCGTTATCACTTTTGCCTTGTGGCAAGGTGCCCCATCATGCTGGAAAAGGCATTGTTCGTCACCAAACTGTTCTTGGATGGTTGGGAGAAGTTGCTCTCTGAGGATGTTTTTGTACCATTCTTTATTCATGGCTGTGTTCTTAGGCAAAATTGTGAGTGAGCCCACTTCCTTGGCTGAGAAGCAACCCCACACATGAGTGGTCTCAGGGTGCTTTACTGTTGGCATGACACAGGACTGATGGTAGCGCTCACCTTTTCTTCTCCGGACAAGCTTTTTTCCAGATGCCCCAAACAATCGGAAAGGGGATTCATCAGAGAAAATGACATTACCCCAGTCCTCAGCAGTCCAATCCCTGTACTTTTTGCAGAATAGCAGTCTGTCCCTGATGTTTTTTCCTGGAGAGAAGTGGCTTCTTTGCTGCCCTTCTTGACGCCAGGCCATCCTCCAAAAGTCTTCGCCTTACTGTGCGTGCAGACGCACTCACACCTGCCTGCTGCCATTCCTGAGCAAGCTCTGCACTGGTGGTGCCCCGATCCCACAGCTGAATCAACTTTAGGAGACGGTCCTGGTGCTTGCTGGACTTTCTTGGGTGCCCTGAAGCCTTCTTCACAACAGTTGAACCTCTCTCCTTGAAGGTCTTGATGATCCGATAAATGGTTGATTTAGGTGCAATCTTACTAGCAGCAATATCCTTGCCTGTGAATCCCTTTTTGTGCAAAGCAATGATGGCTGCACGTGTTTCCTTGCAGGTAACCTTAGTTAACAGAGGAAGAACAATAATTTCAAGCAACACCCTCCTTTTAAAGCTTCCAGTCTGTTATTCTAACTCAATCAGCATGACAGAGTGATCTCCAGCCTTGTCCTCGTTAACACTCTCACCTGTGTTAACGAGAGAATCACTGACATGATGTCAGCTGGTCCTTTTGTGGAAGGGCTGAAATGCAGTGGACATGATTTTTTGGGATTAAGTTCATTTTTATGGCAAAGAGGGACTTAAATTAATTGCAATTCATCTGATCACTCTTCATAACATTCTGCAGTATATGCAAATTGCCATCAGAAAAACTGAGGCAGCAGACTTTGTAAAAATTAATATTTGTGTCATTCTCAAAACTTTTGGCCACGGCTGTACACTAAAAAAATGGAATGTGTGTGCAATAGATTAGCAAAGCAGTAGTGTGGTTGTTGCAGACCGCCAGCAACCGGGGTTCGATTCTCAGCTCAGGTGAGAGTGTGGAGTTTGATAAACAGGGTATTGAAAATATATGATTAAATCATGTTTGATGTATGAAAACAAATTTTGTTAATGTAACTCAATTCAATCACATGGAACGATGGATGCATTTGAATTAAGTAAATTCAATGAGCTTTTTTTTTTACCCCCCATTTTTACCCCCCACTCATTCAACGCTACTTTGAGGAAGGACATTCATATTTACACATGAACACACAAATAGACTTTCTACACTGGGGGGGAAAAAGCTCATTAAATCCACACTCTCATCTGAGCTGAGGATCGAACCCAGGTTGCTACACCCATACTACAACAATACTGCTTTAGTATAAGCAATGCAATCACGTTTTGATAAGAAACGTAATATTTTTATGTAAACCATATGAAATATTTCCTCTTAAGTCTAAACCACCACATGTTCCATTATTTTCAGTGTATTCTCGACGACGTTTAATGCACTCTGCTGCTTGTTGCAAAACAGTTCTGAGAGAGGTTCACAGATCCGCTGGCCAAGCACAAGCAGATCATGGGTTTCAGTACAATAAACAGCACCGTTTGGTTGTTAAGAGTGTACATGCTGTATACAGTATATGTCCTGGCAGAACTAATTGTATCTACTAGAAGCCGTGGTGGTTCAAATGAAACATAACTGCCCCCGACTGGTCTTGTCTTCCCTGCGCACACAGCATGCGCGTGATACCCTGATACCGCATTAAATCGCAGGATCCCTTTTCCTTTGATGCGCATTTTCAATGGCCACATCTCTATATCAGATGCACAGTGCCTTAAAAACAAACACAAACATTATTTGAATTTAACTTCACACCCAGTGGATGGTCATATGGTATTGGCATTTAGTCCTGAGTAAGCCTTTCAATCTCGTGGGAAACCATGTAAAATGTTTAACTGAGTGAAATAAGCTCTCCCATTAAAGAACTGATTAGGATGTGGTGGCCATGCGCAAGATTTATTGACTACCTTATCATAATAACACAGCATACATGAGTCTGGTCAGCAAGTTCAGCTTTTTAACTGCACTGTGTTTTTAATTATTTTTAATTATTTCCCATCTCACTATAGATGGGCTTGTTGTTATGGTAATGATGTCCCTAAATTTTGAATTGCTTTATTTACCAAAAAAAAAAAAAAAAAAACTTTTATTTATACAGTGTCTACAATCCATTTAGCCAGGAGGTCAAACTCTAAATCTGGTTGGTTCAAATCCATATAACGAATAATCAGTTACAACTATTTGAATAATCCTGCATCACCTCCGTAGAATTGATTGACGTGTGGCAGTCATATCATCACTATGTTTTTTAATAATTATTGATTTTCACTATAATTATTGATTTTTATAATTATTGATTTTATTGATATTGATTGGTAGTTTGATACCACCATTGTGAAGGCAGGTAAAAAATATCCTAGAAATAGTTCACAAAAGTAGGTTTTGCATATTATGCAAATTATCACAGATTTATGTGGGCAGAGCTAACGGGTCCAAAAAGGCAATGTTTTAGTTTTAGCAAACAAATTAACCTAAACAAGAATTTTTCACTGTACACCTTATTTGCCAAGAGACATGATGTTTTTGGGTGCACAAATGCAAATATTGCCCCCAGTGACCAATTACGGTGAGATTGCATCAGATAATAGAGGGTCCATACCTGAACCCTTGAATACCTGAATCATTGAAGTTTCGTGACAATAGCGTAATGTTAACCTTGTCAAATGCCTGCTGGAATCTGATTGGCTGATGGCAGCCATGTTTTTTTTAAGTAATCAGGTCATCATCAAAAATTCACTTACAGATGTGACCTTGGCTCTGCCCCCATTGTATGACCACATCCCAAACTGTGCATGTGACCTCAGAATATTGTCCTATGCACGTCTTTCAAGTTTCATGCAATCTACATAAGCACTGAGGAGTTACGGCTGTTTGAGTAAATTATGCTCCGCCTGTCGTGTGGCGAATATGATGTGTGGTGGCCATATTGTCATTTGACACCAAATCTGTGAAGGTGGGCCAAAAATCCTAGCACTAGTTTGAAGAAGTAGGGTTTTCATATTATGCAAATCAGCAAAAAAATCTAAGTGGGAGCAGCTAAATGGTTCTTGTTTAGGAGACCCCAAGGTATTGGTGGAAAAGTGTTTTATTTTTAGGACTCACGGTTCATGAAATATGGACCAATGTAAAACCCTGTGCTAAAGTGCCACCATTAGGCCAACTGGAGTACTACCTACTGACCAAGTTTAATATCTGTATGGCTTACGGTTTGGTCTGCATGATTCTTTTTATGACAGACAAATAATAAGAAGGAACAGAAGTAGAAGAAGGAAAAGGAGGAGAAAGAAAAATCCTAACAATTACAAAAAGGTTCCAGCACTTCTGGTGCTTAAAAACCTGTTCCAGCAAAAAACAGGGTTCCAGCACATGGACCCCTAAAAGAAGAAGAAGAAGAATCCTAACAATTCAAACACTTTGTGCTTGGACCCCTAAAAATTCTAACAAAGGAGAAGAAGAAGAATGATAACAGGGTTCCAAGCACTACCTGGACATGGAACAGCTGAGCATATATTAAAACTGCTGTAATTCCTACACTGTTCACCAGATTTGGATGTAAATTCCATCAAATTAAATTAGCTGGAATCTATCTGCTCATATACGAAAAAGAAACTTCAAAAAGAAAGAAAAAAAAAAAACACCACATCAATGACAATTCCTTAAGCCCCCCTAATGAACATGGCTATTCTTTGTCCAGCCGCATGAACATATGAAAAAGTTTTCAAAAGAACAGCAATACCTTTTAAATAATTTAAATAATTTAAAAAATTCAAGAAAACATAAGGTTAATGTCTCTTACCTTTAAGCTTGACTCGTAGTCTGTGTTCACCTTAAACATTAGCCCAAGGCGCAGGTGAATCTCCTTGGCTCGAGAGAAACTGGGATCAATGTACAGCACCTCCTGAAATACTTTAATCCCCCTGTAAAGAAAAACTACATTTCTCTTACTAGTCTAATGAGCAATTTAAACAATTCAACAAATAAAGGCTATGAAACAATTCCTAATGCATTTTAATCCATTAATGTAATCTGAATTTCTCTTTGAAACAGGCTCACATTTTTGTCAAGGATAGGCAGAGGGGGCGGTGAATGTCATGATATTGTTTTGATCATTTTTCTACACCAGAAAAAGGTGGGCAAAAGCTGCTGCATTTTGAAGGAACATTAAAGAGAAAAAAACAGACACATAACATAAACCCTAGCCTATGTTGTTGGATGCGACGGTTCCATGTGAACATAATAAATGATTAAGGATGTTTAATGTTTGTATTCATAAGCAGCTGAGTTTATAGGCTTATTTTAAGTTTATTAATCAGGCTTTATACTTTTATTACTGAAGTGAAAGAAAAATATCACACAACCGCCAAAACAAGAAGGAAAACAGAGGAAAGAAATACACTAAATTAAATTACAATTAAAAGGTGACAGCACACGCCCTGCCCAGCACTACTAAACCAGATATGCAAAATACTAGTTTTTTGTTTTTTTTAGACAAAAAAAAAAGCACACACTACCTTTTTGCACAGTTAAATCATTTAAATTTCACCCACACATATCCAGAAAGACTTTTTTTTTTTTTTTTTTAATTTTATAGTGGCTCATGCGATTTGAGAGAGAGAGAGAGAGAGAGAGAGAGAGAGATTTGAAGAGAAATTTATTTGTGTTTGGTCTGATTGCTGGTATGTATAAACATCAATTTCCAGCATAGTCAAATGACAAAGAATGAATTACAACTTGAACATCAACCAATCTAACAACTTTGAATGACAGCACAATGAATTTGAAATATGAAACTGCAACTTAAAAGCAAAACTTTTCAAAGTGCAAAGACAGACCTGAAAACAAACTAAAAGCTATATCAGTGCTAAATTCTTTATAGTTGGCCTAACAAATGACCATGACTAGCGAGTATCACACTAAATCTAAAAGGAATCTGTGGTGAAACAAAAATAACTTTGGTCATCTGGGCAACTGAGACGATTAAGTTCAGGTATGAATTATTAATATTATTGTTGGTCTATTATTGTGACATTAAAAGCCTATTAATGTCTTGGTCTTTTCAAAAATGCATTTTGGCTGTCATTTTGATTAAACAATAATAATTTCCTACTGTGGAGAGTACAATGTTTGCAAGGAGCAGCCATAACCATGATTCTTTCGGAATAGCTACGTCATGGTTAGTGTAGAAGTAGGAATGGGCACACGTACTCGATTACTCGGAGGAGACATCAATGATCGATCATTAAAACGATTATCGTGCAGTTTTTTTTCTCCACTTTTGCATTTACACGTTTCTGTCAGCCATGCAAACAGCAGTATGCTCATACTATTATAATTATAATAACCGGGGAAAAGTAGAGAGACGTGCTTTCTCTGCAATAATTTATTGATTCTGGCCAGCGTGTCTTCACATTATGACAATATCCACCTTTTACCCGAGCACCACCATGATGGATTCTAACTTCCGTTGTACTGTTTTTTCTGTTCCAGTCTCTATAGGAACCCTTATTAAAATAGCTAAAAAGAGCAACTAAATTACTAAAACAGTAACATTGTGAGTGTTAGTAAGAATGAAAATGAGCTCAGGGTCACGCTGTACTATCGTTGGCTGCCAGAACAGCAGCAATAAACTTTAACAGGCTGATTGCCTCCATGCCATGCCACACTGATGCAGTAATTCGTGCAAAAGGAGCCCAGAGTGCATAAATTAACATACTTTTCAGAAGGTCGACATTGCTGTATTATAATTTCTTTATTTTAATATTTTGACATACTGGATTTTTGATTTCCATGAGCTGTAAGCCATAATAATTAAGATTAAAACAAAAAAGGCTTGAAATATTTCACTTTATGTGTAAAAAATCTAGAAAGTTCCAATTTTTTAATTAAATTATGGGGGAAAAAATGAACTTATTTTAATTATACTCTCATTTTTGAGCTGCACCTATATATACAGTCATAGGAAAAAGAAAGTACACCCTCCTTCAATTATATTTTTTTTATTTATCAGGGCCTAAATTGTGTGGTCCTCACTAACTTCTACAAACAAACAAACAACTTCAGGTGATAAGAAAAAACACACAACAGATTTCAATATGCAGTCATTGTTTCCCAAAAAGTAAACCAACATTCAAAAACTAGATGGGAAAAATAAGTATACTCTTTCAACTACCACAATCATTAAAAGAGTAATTAGCAACCAATCATGCGAAGAAGAAAGGATATCAGCAGTGACCCCAGTGAAGCAGCTGTTTCTGCTCATCAATCTGGGAAGGGTTATAAGGCCATCTCCAAACAACCGGAAATGCACCATTCTACAGTGAGAAGGACTGTTTACAAATGGAGAGCATTCAAGACAATTGCCAGTCTTCCAAGGTGTGGGCGTCCCAGCAAATTCAGTCCAAGGTCAGACTGTTTAATGCTCAGAGATATAAAGAAAAAGCCAAGAGCCTCATAATGAGACCTACGGGCCTCTTTAAGTACATTCAATGTTTTTGTTCATGACAGCATAATCAGAAAAAAGCGGAACAAGTATGGCTTTCCTGGAAGGGTGGCTAGGAAAAAGCACTTTATCTCCAAAAAGAATATGGCAGCATGACTTAGTTTTCCAAAATTGCATCTGAACAAACCACAAAAGATCCGAAATAACATCCTTGACTGATGAGACCAAGGTTGAGATGTTTGGTCATCATGCACAACACCGTGTTTGGTGAAAACCAAACACAGCATATTACCACAAAGACCCCATAACTGTCCAGCATGGTGGTGTGGGGGGGGGGGGGGGGGGTGATCATTTGGGCTTTTTTGTAGCCACATGACCTGGGAAACTTGCAGTCATTGAGACAATGATGGAGTCCACTTTATACCAGAATATTCTTGAGATAAATGTGAGGTCATCTATCCAGCAGCTTAAGCTGGGCTGAAATAGCAACATGCAACAGGGCATTGATCCCAAGCACACCAGCAAATCGACAGCTGAATAGCTAAAGGAGAAAAAAACAAGGTATTGGAATGTCTAAGTCCAAGCCCAGACCTCAACCCCATTAACATGCTGTGGCGGACTCTTAAAAGAACTGTGTATAAACAAATGCCCCCAAACATCAATAAACCGAAGCAATGTTGTAAAGAAAAGTGGGCCAAAATTTGGTGAGAACCACACAATTTTTATTTAGGCTCTGATAAATAAAAACATAGAATTGGAGGAGGGCGTACTTTTTCCTATGACTATATAGATATAGTATGCAGACAACTGACCATCACACTCAAATGTGGGCCTTCACCAAACTGTTGCCACAAAGTTGGAAGCACACAATTGTCCAGAATGTCTTTGTATGCTGTAACATTAAGATTTCCATTCACTGAAACTAAAGGGACCCAACCTGTTTCAATCTGACAATGCCACTGGGTACAAAGCAAGGTCCAAAAAGACATGGTTTGCTAAGGTTGATTGGGAAGAACTCATGTGTCCTGAGTCCTGACTTCAACCCCACTGAACACCTTTGGGATGAATTGGAACACCAACTGAGCACCAGGCCTTCTCACTTGACATCAATACCTGACCTCACTAATGCTCTTGTGGCTGAATGAGCACAAATGAGTCAAAATGGCAAAGATGCGAGTCCAAATAACTTCCACTTGTACCTGTAAGAAAACCTTTTTCTGACATTTACTCATCGTTTCAGCTGTGTGAGCGTTACCTGTTATGGAGTTTTGGGGGCGTCACAAAATGCAAATAAGCTGTGCCGCAAAGGTCTGGTAATTTAAGGGTGACTGGCATTCAATTTAAGGGTGACTGGCAACATATGCACGCAAGTCCAAAAAAAATATCTGTGTTTTGCATGTCAATCTATGTCAATAGCAATGACTAATTGCAACAGCACAATGCATAAAATTATGGAGATACAGGTCAAGAGATTCAGTTAATATTCACATCAAACATCAGAATGGGGGAAAATGTGACGAGACTGTCACGACCACAGACTCACCAAAACTAGATGGTTGGTTGGTTGTATTTGGGTTTATTGCTATATCAGCTTCAAAGGCTATTTAATGGTGAATACAGGTATTTATCAGATATAAATAAAACAAAATTCAGTAATAAATTAATAAAAGTAATAAAATAAAATAAATAAATAAAAATCACAATATAATTCAGCTGAAACCAGCTCAAACCAATCTAGCCATTTTCCACTGACCTCTCTAATAAACAAGGCATTTCCAACCATATAACTGTTGCTTATTCAATGTTTTTTGTACCACTCTGTGTAAACTCTAGAGGCTGTTGTGTGTTAAAACCCCAGGAGATCAGCAGTTTCTGAAACACTCAAACTAGCCCATCTGGCACCAACAACCATACCACAGTTAAAGTCACAGAAACGCCATTTTTCACCATTCTGATGTTTAATGTGAACATTAACTGAAGCTCTTGACCTGTATGTGCATGATTTTATGCATTGTGCTGCTGCCACATGATTGGCTGATTGGATAACTGAATAAATTAGCAGGTGTACAGGTGTTCCTATTAAAGTGGATGGTGAGTGTATATTTAAAATAGTTTAAAAAATATAATCTAGCCCTAGAATGCACTTCAGTCACATCATTGCAATCTTCCTGCAAACACTATCTAATCAAAATCTGTTAACCTGACAGGAAAAATGTTGATGTGGCAGAGCCAAGTGCGGTAGGCCTGGTAGCTCATAGCCAAGCTGAGAGTTGATGAAACAGTAGAAATTATATACCCTAGGCTTAGGGGCACAATTCATCATCGTTATAAATCAATATGATGTTATATTTTCACACATTTCCTAAACCAATTTAACAGTGCACACACTGAAACAGGTGCCATTAGAAAAACTAGCACTGTTTGAGACTTTTTTTTAAATTAAATATCAAATCACTCTCTTAATTGGTACTTACCACTGAAAAGCACTGTAATGGAAGTACACCATACCAAGGCCATATAAAAAGGCAGCATTCTAAAAAAAAAAAAAAAAAAAAAAAGAAAATAAATTAATGTTATGAGGTTAAGAAAAAAGTAAAGACCTAAAACCTAAAACCCATCACATGACTGCCACAGAAATTTTCGACCATACAGAACCATCAGACCAAAAATAGCTTCTTATTGGTATTTTTCATCCAAATATTTTTGGATTTATTTTCAGATTTTAAATAACAATTGGCATATTATATATATTCCAAAAACAAGGATACATATACATATTTTTTATCAACAAACTTATACATTTTATTTGAGTTTCTGCTTAGAAAGCCTCTTTGGAAGCCTCTCCCTGTATCGCTGTTGTCCTGTACACATGCTAGTGGGGGGAAAAAAAACATTGCACTAAATCACTAAATGTAAAAGCAACAGAAACCGTCTTTCTACAAAACAAAGCCAACACCTACATTAACTCTCTCCTCATTCTCATATACCAAGATTTTGGTACTGATGTAAAAAGCACATCTGGGTGTAGAATTTTCAAATGTCAGCAAAACAAGCTTGCTTAAAGGGTAATTCCATGAATCTACCCACATATATAGCCACTATAAACACAACAGTCCCCAAAGCAAGCTGCTTGAGCATGAAATCAATCAGTGGTCACATTTCAACATTGGTGTTTACCTTCCAGTAGTCTGACTGTAAACTGTAGTATCGCTGGTATGCTGATAATGCTGCAATAGAGAAAGAACAAGACAAGAAAAATATTGCAACAGATACATCTTTCTCTAAAGCAATGAACAAAAAATATGAAATTAGATGTATGTGCCTTCATGCATGATTTTTTATATAGAATTTTATACAGGGAATTTTATATAGAAATGAGACACAATATAAGTGTTTTCCATTAATTATATAGAATGTAACAGCCCACCACAGTCTAATTTATCCTGCCACAGTTGTTTTTATTTTTTAACTTCTCATAACAACAAAGATCTCCGTTTTGCACCGCTGCTTGGACAAAGCATCTCACTCCAAGTCAGTCAGACCCTCCCCCACCCGGTCAGTCAGACCGCTCCCCTCCCCTCCCTCCCCTTAAAGTGAGTTTTGAGCAAAAAACATAGCATCAATCTCATAAATTGTTATGTGTAGCTTGATGTAAAAGTACAAACTGTGTGCTCCAAATACACCTTTTATTTTCATTCATTTGGCTAATTGTAGTTAACTTCATTTTCAGGTCAAATCAGATCTTCATAACAGGTTGAAAGGAGAGCACCTGGCTGCCTGCCTGAGGGTCTCCATCAATGGGCCGAGCCCAGAGGAATTCAACTACGGAGACTACTAAGGACGTTAGAACTGTTTTTCTCAAAGCCCAGGAAATTAAAATGTTCAAATTCAGGGTGGAAAGTTTGCCAACAGGGATGTACGGAGAGTTGATCAATACCATGTCCCCCTCATCCCCTATATTTTTTGATTTTCTAAAATAAATAAACCAGTTCAACACAGCTTCATTTCTTTGATGGCTCAAATGTATACTCTATTCGGTTTTGTATTCTGACACTGATAATAGTCATATAATAAAAAGTAAACAAAGACAAAGGCAGTCGTTGAGTATTACAGATCACAAGTAGACTTAGGAGAGACAGAGAAGCTGAAAGAAAGACAAATAAAGATAAATTAAAGACAGTAGAGGGGAATGCTACATGAAGCTCACCTTTTGGGTAATCCTCCAGTAGAAGATTAAAGTGACCCAGCTGGCAGAATAACTCGGGGTCGACTTTTCCTTCAGCTTTCAGGATCAGAGATTCATAGCAGCGAATAGCCTGGAAAGGGAAGAATGTGTAAAATGTTAACACTGTGCATCCAGACAAATAAATAAAACAATAATGCTGCAGAAGGCAAAAGATTATATGATTTACAATCCCTTCACGATCCACAATATGCTACGCCTCGGTGACTACACTTGGCCAAGCAGCATGCAGGTCTGTTCCAGCTTTGCCAAAGTGAACATCTGCAGCTTCTTTATGTACAGACACAATTTTATACTTATGCTTTTGACCTATTTCAATAAATATAATGTGGAAAAGGCAAGAACTATCAGGTGAGAGATATTAGCTTTAAGACTAAAGATAGAAGGGATGGGATAAACGGGTTATAATACATTTAGAAGCCCTAGGAGAAAGAGTTAAAGCAGGGGTTGCCAAACTTTTTGCGCAAACGACCCCAAATGGACGTTATTATTTTTTGACCACCCAACATTTTTCTTTATTCCAGGTTTACAGGCTAATATAGGACTACTGTAACATTAGAACATTTTATTATGTCAGTAACACATGTATGTGTAACATAAGAGACCAAACCAAAGGAATATTCCTTGCACTGTCTTACCAGACTAGTGGGAATTATTGCGGTGTTACAAAGAAAATCCACAACACAAAGCAGAGGAGCCTGGTTTATACTTGGAGCATGATGTGTGCAAGCAGAAGGAGCGGAAAACAACAACATCATAGTTCACGAACATGCTGCGTATCTTGTGTACGGTTTTAAAGTTTAAAGTCACTAGATGGCAAGTCAGAGCCAAAACATCAATGATCATCAAGTTTCCAAGCCAAACTGTAACATGTTTAGTGATTTGCACAGTGATGTTTAGTTATGCACAGTGATGACAAACTCTCTCTCTCTCTCTCTCTCTCTCATAAAACCTTCTGCCATCATCGTGATTAACGTTATGGGCTGCGTCTGAAATCGAAAACTCTAACCTTGCATTCAAAAGTATTTACTAATCTAGAAAATTTAGAAGACTGGTGTTCAAAACAGCGTTCAATGTGTCTGAAGGCTAAATCAGAGGCTTTTAAAATTCAAACACTAACTGTAATGGGGACAAACAGGTCAGCATAGCAATAATTATCTAGAATAGTACTCAAGTATGCGATTTGAGACACAACGCTAGCTGGTTTAGCAGAGGTAGATGGACGGGGAAAACCTGTCCATTTTTATTGAGCTGTGCCAGTGCTGCATGGCAGGATAGTGCAGGGGGGAAAAAAGAAAGACTAAAATAACATGTACTCTTTTAACGTGGCTGGTCTGAATGTGACTCCCAGTAACATTTCAAGTGAATTAATTTGTAATAAATGAATAGAGGAGATTCAGAGTTTCTCTAGTAACCCTGCATGGGGTCACACACCCCCGAGCTAAAGACATAAAATTGTCTTCCGTTATGCACTGTGATTTGCATTTAGTTAGGGAAGCAGAAAGCCTGTTGTTTATTTTCTTTATTTACATTAGGTATGTTAGCTTCTCTTTTTTTGAGTGTTTATTATTTACTGGTGGCCCTGCACAGTAGGGATGGGCGATGTTTTATCGTTTGCGATATACCGATAGAAATTCTCCCCACAATAAGAATTAGTCTTCCCGCGATTATAACGATAAAGACTAGTTGATGACATATTTCTGTGTGCGACGGTCTGCGACCCATTCGCAGCTCACGTGCAGAGCAAAAACAAGTATGGGGCGGAAGGCAGACGTGAAGCTGAGGAAGAGCCTGGTGTTTGGATTTTTACTGGATTTTTTTTACTGTTTTATGTAATTGGTATATTTTAGGAGCCTATGTGATGATGGGTAAGTTTTACTTTTAGATCAATGTTTGTGTTTCTGAGGCTCTAAAGACTGCATGCAGCTATCACTTGTAGCCAAAAACAATGGTGAAAATAGCTGTACTATATTTATATCGTCACTGATACAAAAAAAACTGATACATCGTTATCGCAATAAATACCAGAAAATATCCTGATATAGTTTTAAGTCCATATCGCCCATCCCTTCTGCACAGGTAATTTTTTTTTCCACAATATATCTTCATATCCAAGAGATTTTTGCCAACATCCTGTATTCTTCCTCTTTTTCCCAATACACCTTTTCTGTTATCGTCCCAACTCTAGACTGAGGTGTAACAAAAACTGGGTGATAAAATGATAAAGCACATTCAAATATTATAGTTCAGCTAGGCTAGGCAATGTCAAACACAAGGATCAGGCCTGACCTACATACTTTTCCTAACAATGTGAAAAGCAGCTGAACAAGACATTTGTAGCATATATGTCATGCTCATATTTTCTAGTTTTACTAAACACACAGTTTAGCTAATCATAAGGAGTAAATATGGGATTTTATTTTTTATTATTATGACTGCTTCTTATCACATCATTGTTGTTGTTTTAGGCACATGCAAAGAAATGCTGTAGAGCAAAGATGCCTTCAAAATAATGAAATTAAATGTTTCTACATTTAAAAAAAAAAATACCACAAAGAGCAGTAAACAGTAGTAAATGAAAAAGTCAATAATTGGTGTGACAAAATTTTTTTAATAAAAATAGTAGTCTCCAGTATAATGTGTGCAGTTTTATAAGGAAATGAGCTGGTAAGTTTTATTGAGCATCTTGCAGAACCAGCCACAGTTCTTCTGGAGACTTTGACTTTCGCACTCGCTTCTTATTTTTGCAGCAAAACCCAGCAGCCTTCATTGTGTTTTTTTTTCTGAGAAGTGCTGCTTTCTTTAATGACATACAAACATTTTTCTGTAACATTTAATTTTGTACTAGAAAACTAATGTTTGGGAATCTAAAATGATTTTTGTACTGACTTGATAATGTAGAAGTCATAAAATAAAACATCTATAATAAAGTTTGTACTAAAAAAAATAGGGTGCCTAAAACTTTTGCACAGTACTGTACGTACACAGTTGCCAGGGTTGACCGTAGTTTGATCTGTACCACTGATATGCCCGATTTACTTGCATCCACACAGCACATGCTTTCATGCACTGTAATGTGAGTTACTACTGTTCTAAGAATAATAGGCTATCCAAATAGTATCTGGTCTATTGATGACTCTATATTTTAGAGGATTAGATTTTTGAGCGTCTAAAAAGTTTGAATAATAAATTCTGTGTTAATAGTAATCACAAGAGTTGCATTTCAAGCATGGTGTGTGACTACATGTAGGTTATGAGCATTTTCTCTTTGCTCACTGCAAGTTTGATCATCAAAGCACACTCACTGTTGATTAGGTAAACTGGGATGAACTCAATACTATGCAGGTAGTTAACAGGTGATGATCCTAATCTGTGTGTAATCTTGTGTGTGTGTGTGTGTGTGTGTGTGTGTGTGTGTGTGTGCGCGAGTGAGAAATAACGCTGAAAAATGCTCACAGAAAAATTTAAAATAAAAGAAGCACGAAAAAAAACCTGTCTCCCCCAGTCCTCTTTCCTACCCCCACACACCAGGTTTCTACACTGTGAAACCTACATTTGCTAACTAGTCCTACGAATTTTGCCCCATCTTCAAGAAATTAGTGAAACTACTCCCTAAACAGGGAGTCTGTTCCTCAAAACTTGTTCAAATTATACTGAGATGTGTAAAATATGGCCAGTACATGCCAATTTATGCGAGGTGGAGCCTAATTTACTGAAATGGCTATACTTCAGGATTGCTTCAATGGATTTGAACAAAAGTTGAAGGGTATGTTTACCGCAATGTTTGAGGATATCCGACAAGACTGGAGTGTGATCACACATAGGGGGGTGGGGTTAAACTTAAATAATTGTTCATCAGAATAAGTATATATGTTTTGCACATAAAAACAAAAATATCTCGTAACAAAGTGCTCAATGAAAATTGTTATTTGATCGGATTCATTGACTCAAGCCATAAAAAAATCCCTTTGGAACAATTTAGCCACACATTCAGGTATATGATAATTGGCATAATATTTTTGTGAAAACCTTTAGGTGTACTTTTTATTTTAAAAAAATTAATATATATATATATATATATATATATATATATATATATATATATATATATATATATATATATATATATATATATATATATATATATATATAAAAGTTTTTGGTTTTTTTTTTGTTTTTTTTTTACAAATGGGTAAATACTTTAAATATATCTTTCTCATAAGAATTCATAGGGGCATAGGGGTGCCAATAATTGTTGCACACCTATATTTAACAAAGTTTTTTTTTTTTTTTTTTTTTTTGGATAAACCTGTGTTTTGTTTGCAATTGTTTGATATCCATGAGAGCAGAGTATTTTTGTGAATTTTTTAAACAAAAGATCAAAAGGTTAAACAATAAATACAATTTTTCACAGCCTTCTTTGCTCATATTTACCAAGGGTGCCAATATTAGTAGAGGGTACCTGGACACCATGACAGGCACCAACATTCCTAGTGAAAACTCTGTACTGTATGTAGAATACCACTGTTTTATTGGGTAGCTACCATGAAGCACTAAGGACAAATTTTCCCTTTGAATAGTCACTGAATGTAAATGCCCCCTGTAAAGAACTTATACTGTTGTAAGGAGAAAGTTTAGTTAGCCACAGAGATCCTAACAATCCACAAATCTTACAAATATACAGAAAAAAAATACAAATATACTTGGAATTTGTAATCAGTTTTGGGACATTTGCTAATAGGATTCAAATGTTCTGTTACTGTTGTTTTGGTTTGAAAGTGGCAACATTGTGTTCTACTTAATCATATTACTATTTTTTTTTTTTTTTTGCATATTCCTTTGTTGGATTTTTCTACACAGAATATCAAGTGTACAGATAACAGAAACATTTGCCACAAGCTGCAAGAAGCCATGATAAATCCTGACAATGAGTGAACAGGTTCATGAATGTGCCCCTGTTTTTCTTCAAACAGCTTGTTGCCAAAGTCCATGGATAGTACAGATACAGTGTTTTAAATGAGGATCAAGTCTTAAAAAATTGTCTATTGGAGATGTGGGAGGGCAATTGGGGAAATGAGGAAACTCTTTTTGGACAAAATGTCCGTTTTGAAAAAAGTGGAACAAATGGGAGTTGGGCAGGACGCTACAGCACCGCCAAAAGGCTCAATTTGTTAATTTCATTTTGCTAGTAGTAGAGGTCAACCGATAATGGATTTTACCGATACCAATAACTAAGTTGGGCAGTACCTGGCGATAACCGATTAATCAACCAATAGTTTTTTTTAAAAATTGATACTGAATGAAAACATAACACTCAGTAAAATATTGCTGAACTTTATTACAAAAATAAACAGTACTGACTGTACCATGAAAATGTACTGTACTTTATTAAATGAAATAAATATATAAATATTAATATATATTAACTATTAATAAATATTAAAGTAAAAAAAGATATACATCCAAACCGATCTAAAACGTAACACACCAAATAACAAATAAAAATGGAGACATCCAAAATGAATTAAAAAATACCTCAAACTCAAATAACAGAACAAATTTTGAACTTTTGAAACTTAAATTTAAAATTTAATTTGAAATTTAACAGGTCCTATTAAAAGACTGCAATAGATCAAAAGTATAACATGATCCATTTTCTAGTTCTGGCAGTTCTATTTTAATATTCAAAGTAAAGAAGCTTCAAATTATAATTCAGAAAGCAGAGTTGGTGTGCATGGTGTCGGTCGCCTCCTGCTGGGGTCATAAAATATGTCCACTTCACTGAACACTGTTTCACTTGGAGGGTAGGGGGCACAAGAATTTCTTGGGCAGAGGTGAAAGAGTTTTAAATCCCACTTCATTTTTCTACCACCACTGCTGAGACATGTCACTTCTTTCAATGACAGACTTTGATAAAGCACTCAAGCTCACTCTGAAAGCTGTACAGCCTAGGAGACACAGCTGTGGCCTCAAGGACCCTAACATACAGGGTGTCCACTAAAGTGGGCTGATGGATTCTCTGCTTCTTTGCCCCTGTGGATCCGAGGCCTCTTCCCACTCAGGTCTTTCTAGAGGGGGGCTCGGATCTTCTCTGAGCTTGCCATGCCCTCCTTCAGCCACAGTTCTGCTTTCTGGAGCATATCTTCAGAGGTAAAGACATGGCCCTTGTATTGGGGCTCAAGGAGAGTTACTAGAACCAGAATCTTTGTTTCTATTGCCTTGGAGAACTGCTTTGTCAGGCTGTCAAGCATGGTCTTGCCTGCAGCATCAGCTTCAGGGAGTTTTTCCTTGCCACCGACGCTGCTGGCTTGCTCATTGGGGATAAATTCATAAATTTAAAATCTATGGCCTGAATTTATATACTTCTATAAAGCTGCTTTGGGACAATGTCCATTGTTAAAAGTGCTATACACATAAACTGAACTTGAACTTCAGAACAGACACAATGGGGATAATGCATGCTGCTGAAGACTCAGAGTGGCTCATCTCCATTATGACTTCTTCTATGGGAGCCAGTGTGACAGACAATGTCCCACTGTACAGCAGATAAGAAGCTGATATGGCAGTGTTCACCATCAAATACATTCAGTGCCCGCCTCTGTTCATACATTCTCTTTAGCATGTGAAGTGTTGAGTTCCAATGAGCTTGAACTGCTTGGATGATGATGTGCTTTGGGATACCCAGCTCCTCCTCAATGGTCCCTAGCCCCTGTTTGGCCAGTACAGAGTGGCCAAAGTGAGTTGCACAGCTTTTCAAAAATGGCAATAATGTCCAGGACAGCTCTCTGACTAGATAGGCCATAATTAATAATGAACTGAAGTGTGTGTGTGTGCAGTGCAGTTCAAATCAGGAAGATCAGCCAGTTTCATACCTTTTATCATGTTTGCACCCCCCATCTCTTAGGACAAGAACTACACGTTCTGTTGCAATATCCCAATCTTCTAACATGTTCAGGAAGGTTTCTTAAATATAACTGGCTATGTGTGAGCCAGTCATGGGTTGACATTTAGCACCATGTGCTTACTAGACCAGTCCTCATAGATGAAATGTCCAGTTAGGCCCATCAGGGACTCCGTAGTTCCAGACCAACAGTCAGTTGTCCTCGTCACTACACTTTTGACTTTTGTCAAAACCCTGCAATATGTTTAGTCAAGCATTTCTGTTCTGTAGAATTTTTCATCTATGGAACCTGGGTTCCATAAGGGACATGAGCATTCTGAATCCAAGGTCTGAAACCACTGAAAATGGTTGGCTGTCAATGGCATTTCAATGATGGCTGCATCAATCTTGGTAGACTGTGGATCTGTATCCTTCCATTCTGTCTTGCTTTCAAAAAGTTGAGACACTGATGGCTGAGAAGGATCTTTTGTGTTCTTTTTTTAGCTTCTTCATTGACTTCTGGATGGATGTGCTTGAGATGACTCCACACGGTGGTGGTATTTTTACCTGTAGATGTTGTTGCCCCCATGCTGATTATTTTGTGACAGATATTAAACTGTGCTTTCCCTGGTGATACGTCAGTAAAATACTCCCACGCTGGTACTTTCTTCAAAGCCTTTGCCATCTGAAAAATATTAAAATTTTAATTAAAATATTAGACGACAAATGTGTGTTTTTTAGCTAACCCAGAAACATGGCATGTAAATTTCGTAGGTAACACTTTACAATAAAGTCCTATTTGTTAACATTAGTTAATGCATTAGCTTACATGAACTAACAATATGAAATATTTTTTTACAGCGTTTATTAATATACATACCTCTTCGTTGCCGATGTTTTAAATCCGCATCTGAAGTATCCAGCTCCATGCAGTGTGTAGTCTCACGTGACAAAAACACCATGAGGCATCAGTGATGGTTTTTAATTTCACCTCTAGAAGCCGCTCTCGTGCTGCATAATGACAGAGGACCCTTCTCAGCCGCTCCCGCAATGGATGCAACTATCGGTGTGGATTTTTATAACCAGTCAACCTCTACCGAGTAGTGGTTGACGTACTCCATCTACCTACCAAGTTTTGTGTTGATACACTTTACGACTGTACAATTCGTTTTATCGAACAAAAATAAAAATAAATATGAACAAGCAGCAATCGACAGGGACCAAGCAACGTGTGCAAATCGCACCACATGTAGCTAGATCTACATCAGCCATGACCTCAGAGAAGCAACTGTTGCTGCTCATCAATCTAGGAAGTGTTATAATGCCATCTCCAAACAATTTGAAATATCCAAGCCAAGCCATATCCAAGCCAATTGCCAATCTTCCTAGGAGTGGGCATCGCAGCAAACTCAGTCCAAAGTCAGACCGTTTAATGCTCAGATATAAAGAAAAACCCAAGAGGTACATCATGCGACCTACAGGCCTCTGTAACCACAATAAATGTTTACGGTTATGACAGCAAAATCAGAAAAAGACTGAACAAGTATGGCTTTCATGGAAGGGTGGCTAGGAAAAAAGCCCCTTCACTCCAAAAAAGAATATGGCCACAGGAGTTTGGTTTGCAAAACTGTATCTGAACAAACCACAAATGTTCTGGAACAATATCCTTTGGACTGAAGAGACCACGGTGGTGATGTTTTGTCATCATGCACAGCACCATGTTTGTGGTGATACGATGTGTTCGGTTTTTGCCAAACACCTCATACTAACTGTCAAGCATAGTGATAGCGGGGTAATTATTTGGGCTTATTTTGCAGCCACAGGACCTGGAAAACCTGCAGTCATTGAGACAACGATGAACTCCAATTTATACCAGAATATTCTTGAGACAAACGTGAGGCCTTTTGTCCAGCAGCTTAAGCTAGGCCGAAATTGGGTCATGCAGCAGGACAATGATCCCAAGCACACCAGCAAATCGACATCTGAATGGCTAAAATAGAGGAACTGGAATGGCCAAAGTGCAGACCTCAACCCGACTGAGATGCTGTGGCAGGATCTTAAGAGAGCTGTGCATAAATGAATGCCCTCAAACGTCAACGAACTAAAGCAATGTTGTAAAGAAGAGTGGGCCAAAATCTCTCCAAAATGATGTGAGAGACTGATAAACTTCTAGTGAAAACAATTACTTCAAGTTATTGTTGCTAAAGGTGGTTCTACAGTGCTGTGCAAATATTTTCAGTCGGTGTGGAAAAAATGCTTTAAAGTAAGAATGCTTTCAAAAATAAATATAAACCATTAACATGTCTATCAATTAACAAAATGCAAAGTGAGTGAGCAAACAAAAGAAAAATCTTTACCTTCAAAACAGCATCAATTCTTCTAGGTACACTTGCAACAAGTCTGGGATTTTGTAGGCATATAGTCAGGTGTATGATTAAACAATTATACCAAAGAGGTGCTAACAATCATCAATTCAATATGTAAGTTGAAACACAATCATTAACTGAAACAAAAACAGCTGTGGAGGAATAAAACTGAGTGAGGAACAGCCAAACCCAAAGTGAGGTTGCTGAAGACAGTTTACTGTCAAAAGTCATACACCATGGCAAGACTGAGCACAGCAACAAGACAGAAGGTAGTTATACTGCATCAGGAAGGTCTCTCCCAGACAGAAATTTCAAGGTAGACAGGGGTTTCCAGATGTGCTGTCCAAGCTCTTTTGAAGAAACACAAAGAAACGGGCAATGTTGAGGACCGTAGACACAGTGATCAGCCAAGGAAACTTACTGCAGCAGTTGAAAGACATCAGGCTTACTTCCCTTCAAAATCGGAAGATGTTCAGCAGTGCCATCAGCTCAGACTTGGCAGAAACCAGTGGAACCCTGGTACACCCATCTATTGTCCGGAGAAGTCTGGTCAGAAGTGGCCTTGATGGAAGACTTGCAGCCAAAAAGCCATACCTCCGACGTGGAAACAGAGCCAAGCAACTCAACTATGCACAAAAACACAGGAACTGGGGTGCAGGAAAATGGCAGCAGGTGCTCTGGACTGATGTGTCAAAATTTGACATATTTGGTTGTAGCAGAGAGCAGTTTGTTTGCTGAAGGGCTGGAGAGTGGTACACGAATGAGTGTCTGCAGGCAACAGTGAAGCATGGTGGAGGTTCCTTGCAAGTTTGGGGCTGCATTCCTGCAAATGGAGTTGGGGATTTGGTCAGAATTAATGGTCTCTTCAATGCTGAGAAGTACAGGCAGATACTTATCCATCATGCAATACCATTAGGGAGGCATCTGATTGGCCCCAAATTTATTCTGCAGCATGACAACGACCCCAAACATACAGCGAAAGTCATTAAGAACTATCATCAGCCTAAAGAAGAACAAGGAGTCCTGGAAGTGATGGTATGGCCCCCACAGAGCCCTGATCTCAACATCATCGAGTCTGTCTGGGATTACATGAATAGAGAGAAGCAACTGAGGTTGCCTAAATCTGCAGAAGAACTGTGGTTAGTTATCCAAGATGTTTGGGCCAGCCTACCTGTCGAGTTCCTTCAAAAACTGTGTGCAAGTGTACCTAGAAGAATTGATGCCGTTTTGAAGGCTGAAGGGTGGTCACACCAAATATTGATTTTATGCAGATTTTTATTCTGTTCACCCACTGTACATTGTGTTCATTGATAAATATAAACTATTAACATGCCTAAAACCTTTGCACAGTACTGTGTGTGTATATATTATATTATATTACACACACACACACACACACACACACACACACACACAGAGTGCAAAAGTTTTAGGCACATTCAAAGAAAATGTTGTAGAGCAAAGATGCCTTCAAAATAATGAAATTAAATGTTTCTACATTTGCATTTTTATAAGGAAATGAGCTGGTAAGTTTTATTGAGCATCTTTTAGAACCAGCCACAGTTCTTCTGGAGACTTTGACTTATATATATATATATATATATATATATATATATATATATATATATATATATATATATATATATATATATATATATAGAGAGAGAGAGAGAGAGAGAGAGAGAGAGAGAGAGAGAGAGCGACAAACAGTTGTGTTAATGTAAAATTTTGGTCTGAAGTTTATATTTGTAACACTCCGTTTGTGGATTTTATTTTAAGTACACGAACAAAAAAATGGTACTGAAAGTTTGTTCTACCCGGAACTCCTACAACTCAACTCCTCTTCAGAGTTAAGCAAGCAACGTCAAATCAACACGGCTGTGCACAGCATCAGCAGTAAGCAAAGTAGCACTTCTTAGCTTTAAATGAGTTATGCTGAATATACACAAGTATTTGCTTTAGAACAACCCCCACTCTGAAGCTGAAAAAGGTTGAAAATAACATAATTCCAAGCTCTTCCCACTTCCAAGGTAAGCTGAATGCAGCATTATTTTACTTGAAAGAGTAGTTTCATTGTTTTTAAAGCTGTACTTTACATCACTTTTTTATGAGGAAGTCATTTGGGATTTGGCCTAACTGTGCTGGTGGAACTTCCTCCATCCACTGTCTGTACCGCTTATCCTAGGGTCACAGGGTCGCAGGGTCAAAGGGTCATGGAGGAGCCTGGACAGGGTGCCAACCCATCACAGGGCACAATTGTACACACATTCATAAACACTTTCACACACTATGGACAATTTGGAAATGCCAATCAGCCTACATCACATGGCTTTGGATTGCGGGAGGAAACCGGAGTACCCAGAGGAAAACCCTGAAGCACGGGGAGAACATGCTGGTGGAACTTAAATAATAAAAATATTTATTTTAAGATATTTTTGATGCTGGCATTATGATGTTTATGTTTTTATGCTGCACATTTTTGTACTTCATATTTTTATTTGCTTTAATATGAAAAATACAAGCCTTGTTATCTGTTGTCAAATAAAAATAACAAAATTACCAAAAACACTGACGTGCTGTCCTTCACTGTGTGGCTGTGCCAAAGTAACAACAAAAACAAAATGTGATTTTTATGAACTTTATCAGAGCTCTATGTTTTCCAAAAACTGCTCATCCACACTGAAACATCTGGAAACGCCTACATCTCTATACTGCACATGCGTAAAAACGTAAGAAGCTTTGGCCTGTGTCATTTCCGTCATTTAAAAATGCAATCTGAAGGTTGTATAAAGTTACATTAATCTTTAACAACACTATCAAACTGGATAGCAGGCACAACAACGGCAATAAAGCATATTGTTTCTTTTGAGTTGAATGGGTCACATCACTGTCACATGAGTAAAAATACGTCTACATTTTTTATCAATATCACATTAAACTTCGAACTTCGAATATTCGTTGAATTTAAGATTAAATAAAGCACATTATACATGCAAACACTGCACATTTGAATCGTGAGGGATTCTATTCAGGGGGTTGAATAATTTTGAAACTGGAGAAGTCATTATAAGGTGCATTTTCAGTTGATTTTGGGGAAACTACTTGAAGCATTTGTTGTGCTGAACTATTTCAATTGCTTTTGTTTGATTTGTTCATTGCAAACAGCCGAAAGTCTGTACATTTTGACAATAAACCTGATTTGCAATGGCGGTACAATAATTTTGATTGCAACTTCACAAATAAGTAATAAATAATTCACAAGTTATGGCAAAATAGGCTACAATTTATTTTACAAAAATGAAATATAAAAATTATGTAGCCAACTGGTTCTCACACTTCACTGCAGGAACGGGGGAGAAAACAATTTGTGTTAAGGACGGTCGTGGGACAAGCCGCACAACCCGCAAGTGTTCGGAGAAGAAGCTTTTTAAGGCTGTGTTCACACGTAACGTCTTTTTTTTCCGAAGCGGTCAGCACCTGTTTTATAGAATAATCCTATGGCGTAGACCGTGTTTTCAAAATCGCCCGAGCTGCTTCTGGGAGGTGCTCACCTGCATTTTGGAGCAGCATTTTTGTTTTGTTTTTTCATATGAAAAAACGCTTTGAGCAGCAGTTTTCATCAGAATAAGACGTTACATGTGAACGCAGTCTAACTTTGTTGAGCTACCAAGCCATGTTAGATACTAACGTTAGTTCATACGAGATACACGCTTCACTGGCTAAAGTAACTTAATTCAGTACATGAATATCTATGTAAGTTAGCTAGGTTAGCAATTTCTTGTAAATGTATTATAACATCAGTTATATCTTTTGCTCTGCTATCTCTGCTATCGCTAGTGCGATATTGATACTATTCGTTGTTGAGGTTTACCTTATCGATGGTTTGCAGCTTGCTTATCTGAGTTGATGGTTAACAACCATCCCGAGGTGACGGTACAGAGAAATATCCAATCAGCTGTCTGATTAGCTTGGCGATAAGCATCTGTCACACACCAATCACACAAACGCATGTCCAAACACTGATTGCCAATTCCTGTTGCCAGCTTGCCTTTCCGTTTGAGATCAAGCCACCTTTCCGTTTTTTTGTTGTTTTTTTTTTGTCAGCGCATAGAACTCTCACCGTTGTATTAACATTTATTGTGATATGTTGGCTAAATGCCCTCTTACTTTTATTCGTGCGCCGCCAAAACACTTAGGCTCTGCGCCTAGGCCTTTCTATGGTAGGGAAAACCCTGTGTACATAGTGCTGCCCACTGATCTAATAACCCTGGATGCATGTTTATGACAGGTGTGAACAGGGCCTAAAAGGATACATTTACAAGGCCTGATGTCATGTAGAACAGCTCGGGAATGAAACAAGCACCACCAAGTTCAGACTGACATCAGTGTTGCACTCGTGTTTAAGACCAACCCCCAACTTTTCCATAAAATCAGTGTTGCCAGCATAGAGAATGTTGCTAGATTTGGCAACGTTAAGACCGTTTTAATGAATTTAATTTTTTTTAAAAAGAGAAATTTACCAACTTTCTGAACAGATGTTAGTGACTGTCTTGAACTCACTATGGGTCTCCTGCTCACATCACAGCTGCTGATACACAAGTTCAGAGAGCAGGTTCGCTCGACTCACCACCAGTGTGTAATCAGGGTTCCTACTCTTTTTAACCTCTTGAGATGCACCCCCACTCTAAGCCCAACACATGAAAATGACCTACTTTCACTTAAAAGGTTGTTTTTCCTGAACCCATTAAAGTATCATTTGAAAGAAGACACTCTGAGCTTTATTTTTCAAGTTTCAAAATTAATATATGTTAAAAAAAAAAAATTAAAAACTTAGAGAGGCTGAAGTACACTGGAATGGAAATGTTTGTTGCATAACACTCTTTTTTCCATTAAAAAATAACAATGATAAACATGCTGACAATATCTAGAAATGCAATGTGCTCACAGCCACTAGTCTAAAGAAGTTATGTTTCAAGTTTGAGGATGATAGACCAAAAAACGTGGTCCCTGCAAGTTTTTTTGTCTGACTAGTGCCTTTTTAAAACGCTGGCCACCTGGAGCTGTGACTGTGATGGCTGCCCATACAGCCTCAAAAAACATACATTTGTTCTTTACACATGCTGATATGGCTGTGATGGGCGGCCATACATGTCAATCAACATTTTTCCATGAAGTTATTGGTTCGCAGGATATTCAGACACCGATCAAGGCGTCACAATTTTCGACAGCACTGTTTGGATATTATGCGTGAAACTACCGCCCTGCATTTTAAAACAAACTTTGGATGTGGGCTAATGTGTTTGGAAGACTATTTTTCACTGCCATATACAGTTTTGCGACGTAAATGGTGCTCGGACTGTATATTCTTTTGAAGAACGATGATGGAGGGAAGGTCATGCAGAAGAATTCTTCTGTAAACAATGGATTATATAGCAATATTTCACAGTTTATATACTTTTGTTTACAAATAGTAGCATTGGATGTTTGCCACTAGATGGTTTTCATGGACTTTTTACCTAGCTGCGACAGATTAGATTCGACTCGTGATCGCTATATCATAAAGGTATGAAATCCCGTTTTTATTTTTCATGTTGTCATTTCTACTCCCAACACAAACTACTATATTACTGTTGCTGGAGTATCTATATCGTAAAACTGAGACCATATATTGACACTAACCCCTTAGACCTTTCAAATGATGTATAGTTTGTTAATATTATTAACATTTTTAGAAAGTAGTCTATATTGTAATCTTAAACCTCGTAAAACCGTGTGATATCCGGCCAGTACACGGGCTAGTGCGGCTCAAGAGATTAAGGACTTTTTCCAGGACATTTTCAATGACGTACAGCTAGCGTAATCACCAGGCATTGTGGCCTTAGTCATCACGATAGTTAGAATCTATCGACAATTGCTGATACCATGGCGAACCGTCCCAAGTCTATCAAGTTGGATGATTTAAATGTCTGCGGGAACATATGTCTGCAGTTTTAAGATGGACAAAAATAAAGTGTCGTATCGTGTTATGTACGTTTCCTTTTCGCCCATGTTGTATTCTATATGAACCATAACTCCCCGACTTCGCAGCACAGCAACAAAACACCTTTGCTCTAATGCATCAGTGTTTCCCATTGGGGTGGCTGTGGCTCAGGTGGTAGAGAGGGTTGTCCACTGATCGTAGGATTGGCGGTTCAATTCCTGGCCCACATGACTCCATGTGCTGAAGTGTCCTTGGGCAAGACACTGAACCCCAAGTTGCTCCCGATGGCAGGCAGGTGCCTTGTATGGTAGCGCTGCTGCCATTGGTGTGTGAATGTGTGCGTGCGTGAGTGAATGAGACACAGTGTAAAGTGTTTTGTGAACCACAAAAAAGGTTGAAAAGCGCTATATAAGTGCAGACCGATTACCGATTACCTAAATTACTGTGGCGGCCCACCATGGTTTCATAATGAACCGACAATATTTTTACACTTCTCATAATAACATAAAAGATCTCCGTTTTGTGCCGTTGCTTGGACAAAGCATCACTCCAAGTCAGACCGCTCCCCTCCCCTCCCCCCTGCTGTACGCGCACACACTCACTGGAACCACCTGGCTGCATCCGAGACCCCAAGGCATGTTGAGGACACAACATCGTTTGAGGTAAGTAACATTAACCTCTTAACTGTTGTTGATTGTTGTTTACATTCACTGCACGCTATTACCATGACAATCTTATTTAATCTTGACAAAGTGTAAATTATTAGAAGGATTTAGCACTCTAACATGGATATTTGACCGCCGTTTATGATAAAAATGGTTACAGTGACAATAATTTCTTAATTTCTGTCAGGAGTACACATCAAACCGGTAGTTATTAATATTTCAAATGAAATTAGCGAGACACATACATATTCAATCACGTTACATTTATTTGTGATCACAGGGCTTCGCTAGACAACATCCATTAGGGCTTTTAGTCCAAAAGTGTGCATATTTGGAGAAATATTGATGGATTCCCACATGTTTAATTCACATTTCTTTAGAAAGAATCATCATTTCTATACATTGTCCACTAAATTATGCGATCTGATGAACTGTCGTATAACGCTCTCCCTTTGTCAAGATACTGGCAGTGTTTCCCATTAATTACCTAAACTAGGCCCGCCACAGTCTAATTTATCCTGTCACAGTTTCAGAATGAACTGAAAATATTCTGACATTAAACATCTCTGTTTTGTGCCGTTACTTCAGCAAAGCATCTCTCACTCCAAGTCAGTCGGCCCCTCCCCCCGGGTCAATCAGACCACTCTGCTCCGCTTACTGTACGCACGCCAGAGCATGTGAGTGAAGCGGAGTGGTGAGAAACTCCGCTCAATATTTTGCTCTATGCGTGTGCGCTCCACTCAATCACTCTCAGCCCAAGCGAACGCTCCACTCATGTACCGCTCCACTCATGTACCGGTCCAAATCCCGCTCCGACATGAAATTTTTCTGCAGTAAACTTGTTTCTGTTCATAAATGACTCAATTACAGTAGTAGAGATGATAATTATGGTGTTTGTGGGTGACCTTCTGTTACAGGCTGTGCCTTTTATTTTATTTTTATTAAATTAAATTGATTAATTTAACCAGGGGCATTAGCTGGACTGTTAATCATCCAGGGCTGAATGCAGGATCTTCTCCATCATAAAACTTATGATTAGACATATAGACATTTACACATCTTGTTTTCCTGCTCAGCATGAGAGGATGTTAGTGTTTCAGTTTCAATTTCTTTATTGGTAAAAAAAAAAAATGTAATTAATTTTTTTTTTTTAAAAATCAGCATATATCCATTTTTCCCCTCACACTAAATGACTGTATGAGCTGGCGTTTGGCAGAAGTGAGACCTGGCAGCCAATAAGATACGAGTATTTCCACGTATTTTCCTGTAAACCCTGTCTGACAGGTCTCGCCTCCGTTCACCGAAGACCACAAAATCACAACACCTTCTTTTACTGATGTTCAGTTACATAGTGACAAACTGTTCCAAGTGGAGAATTATTTGGGGGTAAAGAAAAAAAATCTTCTGGGCTACAGCCCCAAATACCCAGGCCAGGTTACACAATTAACAGATGTCTAGCTAACCCCTGGAAAACTTCTATAAAAGGCAGTAACTGAAAGAGAATATTTGATATTCGTTATCTTATTTCTGTCAACATTATTGCTTATTTCTCAATATCACAAAGTGCATTCTGGGTTGAGCAAGCGGCGTTGAGTGGTCTGAGCAAGCTACGTGCACGCACGCACGCACGCACGCGCACACACACACACAGAGGAATCACCTGGCTGCATTATGCTGGCAAATCCGTACCAAAAATCAGAGCGCATTATTGACAACCACGAGAGGAAGACAGATAAGGTATATGTGTGGAAAGGGGGGAACTTGCAGGTTCTTCCTTAAACCCGCACGAGGGTTTAAAACAAGGTTTTAAACCCTCGTGCGGGTTTAAGGAAAAATCTGTATGCACAAGCAAAATCATTCCCCACACTCAAGCTGCTTCTTTTCTCAAAGAAGAAAATTGCTTCTGCTCGCGCGAATGCTTTTTCTTTTTGTCAATGGTGGGCGGGTCCAACTGGCTTGACAGTAACCTCAATACCTCAGTAACCTCATTGGCTAACTAATTTTTCTGGAAATCAGTTCTGATTGGTTGCCTGCCACTGTGACGAACCATTAGCAAAGTTACCTGCTCTTCATGAGATGTGACCTCGTCAATGGACGCTCTTCATGCGAGTCATTTTTTATTTTATTTTTTTTAAACTTGTTGACAAGTCTATCAACAAATAGAAAAATAAATGACTCAGATGAAGAGTGTGTGTTAAGTGTCTGCGTGTGACAGTGTCAATAACGCACTCTGATTTTTGGCACAGATTTGCCGCCATAAGCATGCCCTCAGGACCCCCTCCCCCCAGAGGGTCAAAGGTCCACCAGTCTCCCAAAATCCTGTGGGAAACACTGAACAGGACAGACGACTATGACGCAAAGACAGATAATTTGCTACAGATCCGTCAATCATATTGCGTGTGCACCTTCCGCATGACTAATATCCGTATAAACTTCCGCATTCGGTCTCTGTAAATAACCAGATTGAAACGTTTTACAGATGAAACGTGAAGCCAATAAATGTACAATTACAATACATGGTTTGCATGTGATTTTCGTGTGATTTGGGGTATTTTTTATAAGAATAATGTATGCTTATATGAGAAATACTAAACATGTTTAGCATGTAGACTAATATAGGAAGCAACAAATAATATATTTCTGCCTCATTATATGATCAAAACCCACATTAGATCACAATCAGACATTATTACAAACACTCAGAGTTTTAAAGTGAGTTATGAGCAAAAACAAACAGTATTAATCTCTCATCTTCATGTAAAAGTACAAACTGTGTGCTCCAAATACACCTTTTATTTTCATTCATTTGGCTAATTGTAGTTAACTTCATTTTCAGGTCAAATCAGATCTTCATAACAGGCTGAAAGGAGAGCACCTGGCTGCCTGCCTGAGGGTCTCCATCAATGGGCCGAGCCCAGAGGAATTCAACTACAAAAGGACGTTAGAACTGTTTTTCTCAAAGCCCAGGAAAATTAAATGTCCCGATTCAGGGTGCAAAGTTTGCCAACAGGGATGCACAGAGAGTTAATCAATACCATGTCCCCCTCATTCAGTATATTTTTTTATTTTCTAAAAAAATAAACCAGTTCAACACAGATAACTGGTTTTGCTTCATTTCTTTGATGGGTCAAATGTATGCTCTATTCGATTTAGTGTTTTGACGATTTGTTAACCACATTAAACTTCGTCTCCTTTACCATGCTTTGTGGGTGTGACGTTTTTCCTGTATCATCACTATTCATATCTATACAACCAATGTGTTTGATAAAATTACTACTAGAGCACAAAGTTCATAGAGCTAGCCTCTTAATTTTGCTCTCAAAGTGCACCAGGTTGATGCATTTATCTTTAAAAATGTACAAAATTGTCTTATGGGGGAGCATGCCCCTGGACCTCGCAAGAAGGTCAGAGGTCCACCAGGCACAGTCTCATAAAATCACAGATACATATCTATCTATATATCTACAGTGGGTATAGAAAAGAATCACCCCCCATTAAAATAATCACATTTTGTTGCTTTTCAGCCTGAAATGAAGACAGACACAGTTTTTGTTTTATCCAGCTGTATTTACTCAGTGCAACTTATAACATCCAAGTGAAAGATACAACACCAACATGTCAGAAAAATAAATAAATAATAAATAAAAACCAGAATCACTGAGTTGGAAAAAGGATCACCCCCTTGCTTTAATTTGCCTTAATTTTTTTTATTACAGCCTTTAGTCTGTTGGGATATGTCTCTACTGACTTCGCACATCTAGAGTTTGCAATATTTGCCCACTGTTCTTTGCAGAACTGCTCAAGTTCAGTTAAATTTGATGGTGACCGTTTGTGGACTGCAGTCTTCAAGTCATTCCACAGATTTTCAATGGGGTTTAAGTCTGAGCTCTGACTAGGCCATGCAAGGACAGTCACACCTTTTTCTCCTTCAACCACTGTGTAGTCAGTTTTGCTATGTGCTTTGGGTCATTGTCATGTTGGAAGGTAAACCTTCTTCCCATTGACAACTTTCTGGCAGAGTGCAGCAGATTTTCCTCAAGAATTTGACGGCATTTTGCCCCATCCATTTTCCTTCTACCATGACAAGTGCTCCAGTCCATGCTGCAGAGAAACACCCCCATAACAGGATATTACCACCTCCACGCTTTACTGTAGGAATGGTGTTATTTGGATGGTGAGCTGTATTGGATTTCCGCCAGACATATCGTTTGGTGTTGAGGCCAAATAATTCAATTCTAGTCTCATCTGACCATAACATCTTTTTCCATGTGGCCTCAGAATCTTCAAGGTGCGTTTTGGCAAAGCTCAGTCATGGGTGGCTTTTTTCTTGCAACCCTCCCATACAAGCCACATTTGTGGAGAATTTGTGATATTGTTGTCACATGCACACAATGACATGACACTCTGTCATAAATTCCTGCAGCTGCTTCCGAGTTGCTGTAGGCCTCTTGGTAACCTCTCTGACCAGTTTCCTCCTGGCTCTGTCCTGATCCAGGGAGGGTCTGTGTTGTACCAAATACCTTCCACTTCTTAATAATAGACTTCACTGTGCTTCTAGGCATTGATAAAGCCTTTTAATTTTTTTTTTTGCATCCATCTCCTGACTTGTGCCTGTCCACAACTTTATCCCGGAGATCTTTTGTTTGTTTTAGTTGATTGTTTGCTTCAGTTGCACTACAAAATCCTCCAGGAAAGCTCTTTTCATGCTGAGCTAATCAAAATGACCACAGTTGATCACAGCTGAAAGTCAAATGGCTTTGTATACCATTGAGAAGGTGATTAGCTACACCTGATTGAGTTTACAAGTTATTTTTAGGAGGGGGATGATGAGTTTCCAACTCAGTGATTCTGGCTTTTTATTTTTTTCTGACATCTTTCACTTGGATGTTATGGTTGAGTAAATACAGCTGGATAAAACAAAAACTGTGTCCGTCTTCATTTCAGGCTGAAAAGCAACCAAATGTGATTATTTTAAAGGGGGTGATTCTTTCCTATACCCACTGTGTACATCTATTATTATGTGCGCTTTACTTAATTGTCCATGATTAATGTAATATTTGTAGTATGTTCCGGCCTTTTGCTGCTAACTAAGCATATGCGTGCGTGATTAATGTAATATTTGTAGTATGTTCCGGCCTTTTGCTGCTAACTAAGCATATGCGTGCGTGTGTGTGTGTGTGTGTGTACACACACGCCTTTTGTCATACAGGTTTGTATTTTTTTTTTAACAGGCAGACAAGCAAAACACAACAGACATAAATCTTTATTATTCAAATAATATCCTATACTTTGACTTCAGAAAGTAAAACAACCAGTTTCAGCATCGGCAAAAACCACACATTGGTCGACCACTAGTTTTGAGTAGTCATAAATGAACTAGATACACCATATGACTAAAACTATGGGGACACCTAACCATCATACCCATATGTGGACTTTCCCTGAACTGTTGGCAGAAAGTTGAATGCACACAATCGTATAGTATGTCTTTGTATGCTGTAGCATTATATTTTCCTCTTCACTGGAAGTAAGGGGCTGAAACATGTTCCAGCATGACAAAGCCCCTGTGCACAAAGCGAGCGCCATGAAGACATGGTTTGCCAAACTGGAGTTAAAGAATTTGAGTGGCCTGCACAGAGTCCTGACCTCAACCCCACTGAACACCTTTGGGATGAATTAGAATGCCGACTGCACCCCAGGCCTCCTCACCCAACATCAGTGCCTGACCTCACTAATGCTCTTGTAGCTGAATGAGCAAATCCCCACAGGAACTCTCCAAAATCTACTGGAAAGCCTTCCCAGAAGAGTGGAGGTTATTATAACAGCAAAGGGGGACAAAATCTGGAATGGGACGTTCAACCAGCACATATAGGTGTGATTGGTCAGGTTTCCACAAATGATTCCAGTCAGGGTACAACTTCCAGTTTTTTAAACCCTGACTGTGTTGCACTTGCAACAAATCACTGATCACCACTGTTTGTCCCACCCTTACTCTTCTTCATTTTAAGCTCTCTTCTTGGAGATAGTAGCGAACAAAAGCTAGTTTTCTTCATGACTACTCTCCTTTCACAACTAATCACTGTCACTGCTACTTTTTTGCCTGCGTTCTTATAGAAAGTATAGTATTTTGTAAATATGCAAAAGTTTAACTTGTGGTGCCATGCCCAAAGATGATTTCTTTCTCTAAGGAATAAATTGTAATGTATTATTCTCTACTCAGATAACACTATTTTATTCAACTTTATTATATTCTAGGTAAAATTCTTCCAATTATAGCCAATGATCATGATGAATAAATTAATATGCAAATTAGTCTATAACATCATCTAGCAACTTTTTGAGTGTGCTTTAGCTACTTTCCTCTGAAAAGAGTTGGAACACTGTAAAATACACTACAGGGTGTCTCAAAAGTCTCCATACATAGGGGGAGTGAACACTTTTTAGCTAGATGTCTTCCAAAATTTTTCATACTTAGTGTATATTATATCAGTCCATACAGGGTTTCACAAGGTTTTTTTGTGAATGCTGCAACCAAAAAAGCTTGATTTTGCTGCAGTTTTTTTTTTTTAAATGTGCAATGTAATTTGCAGAGTTTTTGTGCTTTTTTTGCAGAAAACTACTTGTTTTTGTCAGCTACTTGGATTGTCAAAATTGCAATTGCATGATATTGTTTTGCACGATCTTTCTCAGTTATGTTTGTTGGTAAATGAGACCTTTTAGCTGTACTCATGTTCGATGTACGTGAATCGTAGGGGGTTTTGGCTGAATGCACATTGATGACATCACATGGCACATTGTGATGACGTCACAGCCATGTCTTGGCCCAAATCTGCGGAAAATCTGCGGTAATTTTGAAAAATTGCAAGCTCCAGCGAATACTGCAGTTTCCTTGATTTTGCATTAATTTCTGCAATTGCAAAATCGCAAAATCCTGGAGGGACTGTTTATTTTTTATTTTTTTCCAGATAGCCTTTAACAAAGCCTTTGACAAAAGAATAACTTATTGAAATCATTCTCACGCCTGGATCAGGAAGCTGTCGCAAGGTTGCGATGGATTTTAACAAGAAACATGGCGAGCATACCACACACGACACTGTTGCCAAATATATTAATAAATTCAAAAAAACTGGAAGTGTTGCAGTCCAACCGAGAAGTGGACGTCTACAAACAATCACTGACTAAGGCACAACTGATGTGGTGCTGGCATACATACAGTGCCCTCCACTAATATTGGCACCCTTTGTAAATATGAGCATAGAAGGCTGTGAAAATTTGTCATTATTGTTTAACCTTTTGATCTTTTGTTAAAAAACTTCACAAAAATACTCTGCTCTCATCGATATCAAACAATTGCAAACAAAACAGGTTTATCCAAAAAAATATATATCTTTGTTAAATATAGGTGTGCAACAATTATTGGCACCTCTATATTCCCATTGATATTTAAATTTTTTTTAGTACACCTGGGTGACTAGGAACAGGAAATTATTCAACCATGACTTCCTGTTTCACAGGGGTATAAATATAAGGTAACACATGGGCCAAATTCCCTTAGTCATTCATAACAATGGGTAAGACCAAGGAATATAGCTGTGATGTGCAGCAAAAGGTTGTTGAGTTCCACAAAATTGGAAGTGGCTATAAGAAAATAGCAAAAGCATTGAAAATGCCCATTTCCACCATCAGGGCAATAATTAAGAAGTTCCAGTCAACTGGAAATGTTATGTATCAACCTGGAATTGGACATGTGTCTATATTGTCTCAACGCACTGTGAGGAGGATGGTTTGAGTGGCCAAAAAATCTTCAAGGATCACAGCTGAAGAATTGCAGAAGTTAGATCCGTCTTGGGGTCAGAAAGTCTCCAAAACTACAATCCGAAGTCACCTACATCACCACAAGTTGTTTGGAAGAGTCTCAAGAAAAAAGCCTCTACTCTCATCCAAAAACAAACTCAAGCATCTTCAGTTTGCCAGACACTACTGGAACTTCAAATGGGATCGGGTTTTATGGTCAGATGAAACCAAAATAGAGCTTTTTGGCAATAAACACCAGAGGTGGTTTTGGTGCACACAGAGAGGTAGCCATATGGAAAAGTACCTCATGCCCACGGTTAAATACGGTGGTGGCTCTTTAATGTTTTGGGGCTGTTTTTCTGTCAGAGGACCTGGACATTTTGTTAGGATACATGGCATCATGGACTCTATCTAATATCAACAGATATTAAATGAAAACCTGACTGCCTCTGCCAGAAAGCTTAAAATGGGCTGTGATTGGATCTTCCAGCAGGACAATGATCCAAAACATACATCACAATCAACACAAAAATGGTTTCCTGACCACAGAATCAAGATCCTGCCATGGCCATCCCAGTCCCCTGACTTGAAACTCATAGAAAACCTGTGGGGTGAACTGAAGAGGAGAGACCACCAGCGTGGACCTCGAAATTTGAAGGATCTGGAGAGATTCTGTATGGAGGAGTGGTCTCAGATCTCTTGCCATGTATTCTCCAACCTCATCAGACATTATAGGAGAAGACTCAGAACTGTTATCTTGGCAAAGGGAGGTAGCACAAAATATTGACTGAAAGGGTGGCAATAATTGTTGCACACCTATATTTAACAAAGATTTTTTTTAAATAAACCTGTGTTTTGTTTGCAATTGTTTGATATCCATGAGAGCAAAGTATTTTTGTGAATTTAACAAAAAGATTAAAAGGTTAAACAATAAAGACAATTTTTCACAGCCTTCTTTGCTCATATTTACCAAGGGTGCCAATATTAGTGGAGGGCACTGTAGTAACTATATATGGAGACTTTTGGGACATCCTGTAGTAACTAAACATCACTTTAACATCAGAAGTGTAAATTATAAATAACCTTAAATTAAACTATTGAAACTTATGTTCACAACACATTCACCACGCCATCTGTAGTATTGTAATGATGATGCGTACTTGATGATGAAATGAGCAGTTTGATAAACCAGGAAAACTTTTGTTTACAAGGCTTTAGGCATCATTGTGAAGCTGATTGCTGGACATAAAGTTCCTAAAAGACAGTGCAGTATTAAGATGAGGCTCTGACTTGCTAAAAGTATTTTTTTTACCCACTACATGCTGATACCACACTGCATATCTCAAGGTGACAGTCTCACAAATAAGTCGGGTTCTAGACTAAAAGGAAACAATTGTAATAAATATTAAAACAATGTATGTCACAGGATACGTGCTTGTTTTGGTTTGGAAAAACATGCTAACTGGGAGTGTTATTATTCGGTTCACCTGCAACAATTCGGTCCTTACTCCTCCCTGCCCCGCCATCTTGAGCCGACCCAAACTGCAATTTCTACTAAACACAAATCAGAGTCTCTCTCCAAACCTGCCTTCACAGCTCACTTCAGAGGTGTGCGCACAGAGCTGTACCGCACAGCCACTAATGCAAAACCACCACCAACGTGTTAAGACTTGATGCACAGTTTTGGTCCAACCACTCCAGGGCCTTCTGACTGCGACAAACACTTATCAATACAGCGAGAGACAGTGCAACATTAAATCTGATAAACGCGCACTGCATATTGCATGATGCATGTAACCGAGTCCTGAAACCTAAAATCGGGCGATGAAACAAACGACCCTGAACACTACTTATCCGCAACCATCTAACCTGGTTACGCTAATTGGCTATACCCCAAGCTATCCTAGTGTAAAGCTTGAATGAGAGTCGGTAGCAGTTGGCTACGCTAACGTTAGTTAGCTGACAAACGCACAACAACCCACAGCCGCACAGTTAGCCTTAGCCAAGGGAATCATATGGTGCAAACAGGCCGGATTACTCTTTCGGCCAGAAATAACCGATTATTTTCTAATCTGTCCTCTAACAGAATCGGTTGAGGGAAAAGTCGTTCGGATTGCACTTTGATTGCAAACTGAACAACTTGGTTTGTCAATCATGCTAGTCAAGTTATTCTGTTTGTCACCTAGCTCCCCCGCTCTCATGTTGTAGCAAGTTTGCAAACTGTCATGCAGTGAACCTAAAGGCTTGCTTTTATACATAAACATAGTTGCGGGGAATCAGTAACACTAAGCTAGGACCAAGTGCAAATTTGTGGTCTTTAGTTTACCTCTCTAACTGTGCTTAAGTAGGTTAGCTTTGTAGCCAGCCTTGAGAAAATACGTATGTTGCGCAGCTACATGGCTGCTAACGCTTTTACTTGCGTGCGCACATCGAATCAACTTCTCCTATAACCGTGCTGAAAATGGGTGAACTTGACAGGCTCCATTCAAAGTTATTGTACAAAACTGCTGGTGTGTGTACACGCTGCGTGAATGACAGCATGAGAAAGGACCGGCTTAGACAGTTTACACAACTTGCTAGCTACCTTTAAAAGCAAGGCCTTCGTTCTGGCGCCATCTTCATGAAGCCTCAGAAATCCAAACAGTGAGCTGCAAGCGAGAAGACAACACAGAAGGCTCGGTATCAATTGATGTCGTTTAGTATTTTTATTTATTTATTTATTTTTTGCTAGGTCGCGCAGAGGAAAATATTTTAGCCGACACCAGTAACTTTGAAGACTGTTTAGACAGCGTTTCTAACCTGTCAATTCCAGCTAAACTGTCTCTCTCCTGCGCTGTCAGCCTAGGAAAGTCCTCCTCGGTCTCACTCGCTTTTCCCGCCGCCATTTTCTTTTCCTCATCACCAGTAGCGCCGAGGCTTCGAGCAGCAGCGCAGGCAGCTACGGCGAGCGACACTCGGCACGATTGCATCCGTGGAAACGAAGCGTGAAATCCACGAGGTCCAAAAGGCCACACGAAACCCGCTGTAATTTCGTAACTTTTGCTCAAATATAGACAAAATTCGGCCGTATATCCTTGCGGGAAATGAGTTATCTTCCAGTTGACCCTTCTTCTCACATTCTGAAAAATCACGAGTGTGATGGAGAAAATAAACGTTTCATGCATGAATGGTCACGCGAGCACAATTACGGCTTTGAATTACTTCAAATAATTTCAAACTTCCATTTGCCACCAGATTAAAATTGTTATAATTGTGTCACATAGGCGAACCCACGCTGTTGCCTTTAACACGCCCACTCTCGGCTGAGCAGCCAATAGCAGGTGTAAAAGGTAATCACATGACTGTTCTCCTGTCCTGAAATTCTTCTAAAATGGTTTTTGACTCTACATCCCCGTTACTGGACGTTTTACAGTCCATGTATTTTATTCAGTGGAAATGAAGTAAAAATTAGTTTTGCTAATAATAAAAAAAAAGGTTTTATAATAATAATATTCACATTTGGAATAAGCATTTCCAAAAGTTCGAAACGATGTCCTCAGGGGAGTAACAGTGGACTGTAGCCCCGAATATTTATCCACTCGAAGCAGTTACTACGTAACTGAACGTCAGTAAAAGAAGACATTGTTGTATTTTATCTTCAATGAACGGAGGCGAGACCAATCAGACATGGATTACAGGAAAATACATGGAAATACTCGTGTCTTATTGGCTGACAGTCTCACTTCTGCCAAACGCCAACTCACAGTCACTCAGTCCGTGTGAGGGAAAAATGGATACGCGCCTATTTATTTATTTGTTTGTTTAATACCAGTAAAGGGTTTGAAACTGAAACACTAACATCCTCTCGTGCTGAGCAGGAAATCAAGGTGTGTAAATGTCTATATGAGTGCCAAGTCACATGAACATGATATGAGTAGAGCATAAGGACAGATAATGTACTCTACATGGCTCTGTAGCAGATAAACCCTTACAGTGATAGATTAGTTGTTCCTCCCCCTTGTCTAGCAAAACCAAACTAGTCTATAGTCTCGTGTTAGATAGCCAAAGAAGTTTTATATATTATCGGTCTGGTTGGCCCTAACAGTGTATTTAGAAGTACGACTTTAAAAGTGTTTTGATGGAGAAGACTCTGTGCTCAGCCCCGGATGATTAACGGTCCAGCTAACGCTCCTGGACATCCGTGCGATCGGTGTTGGCAAAATTTAACATCTTTAAATGAGTTCAAATGATTAATACAGTTTTAATTAATCAGCAGATTGCCGCTACTGCTATACAGTTCCGTATTGGATTGTTGTGGCCGCTATCCAGTGATTTTTACCCGTAACGTATATAAAAGTACCCAAGCTATTCAAGCGCGCTATGTTATTGACATCTCGGCGTTGAATCGCATTTTAATCGACAGCTTTTCATGCCGGACAATTCATACATGCTGAAAATTAATTCGCTGTATTTTGTTTAAAGTCAGGAACCCGGAAATACCCTAATATTTGAGACTTTGACGTGGCACCGCATCACACAGTGTGTAGGCGGCGCGCTACAGTTCACAGCTGTCGGCATCATCTGACACATGATGTGACCATTTTAACCGGTGCGGAAAATACAAACAGTCTGTTAGTAAGGAAAACACGGAAAAGGTTTTCAGCGGAATACTGAACTGTGGCTGTTGTGCAGTCATGGAGGACGATTCTGGAGGATCAATAATGGAAGATAGCACAGGATTTATGGAGGTATACTCAAAAAAAGAAAAATACAAAACGTAAGAAGTCTACAACTCGGATCAGGAAGATGGCGAATATATGATGTCGGCTGCACAAGGAACGAGTAAAAAAAAAAAAAAAGACAAAAACTAGTCAGAAAATACAAGAGAAGAATCTATACAAAATAGTTAATCGAACATATATAAAGTAATGATAATATTTGAGAACGTTACAGGAAAACACATGCACCCAATGGCTATAGACAAGACGATTGGACCAGTTAACTTGGCTAGAAGTTTGGGGCAAGGAAGAGTGTTGATTATAGTCAAACATGTTGCACAAAGAGATAAATTACTCAGGATTAAAGAGTTGAATGGGGAAAAGATCACAGTCAAGGAGAGTGGAGTGTCTAAGACAGAAAAGGGAGTAATATCAGGAATTCCAACACATATAACAACTGATGAAGTTCAGGAAAATATAAAAGGAGGTAACATTATAAATGTAAGAAGACTGTACAAGAATAACGAGGGACAGAGACAAGAAAGCATGAGCATACTGTTGATATTTGAAAGTAAAATCCCTGAAAAAGTACAAATGGGATACATTAGATGTTTTGGATGTCAGCGAATTGGACATGTGGCTGCAGTGTGTAGGGGGACACTGAGATGTGCAAAATGTGGAGGAGAACATGAATATAACAAATGTCCAGAGACAAATGGCCTAAAACGCTGTAACTGTATAGCATATGGAGGGTGTGAGGTACAGATTAAAGCAAGAGAAGTCCAGAGATATAAGACTGAGCATAAAGTTTCTTATGCTGAAGCAATAAAGGTCTATGGTAGTAAGGGGATCAAGAAGGAAGAGGCAATGGTTAAGAACAAACAAGATACAAATGAACACAGAAAAAGAAACGTCAGAGAAGATATAATGTAACAATCAATATGCCCTAAAAGAGAATGTATTAATAATGACAAAAGAGAATTTTCTGGACTTCATTTTTAATGTGATTAATGTCACAGCTATGTTGCCAAGCAGATCAGCCACGATCAAAACAATTATCGTAGCAGCATCAGAATTCCTTGGGATTTCTGGAATCTCAGTACATATGATACATGAGATACTTACTCGGTCAGGATCAACAGATGCTACTCAGATATCTGATTAGCCTGATGGTAATAAGCATATTACAGTGGAATGCAAGAGGCCTTATAGTAAATGGTCACGAGTTTTAAAAAATTGTTTTAGATCTACAACATAAGCCTAGTATAATATGTATTCAAGAATCATGGCTTAAGCCAAATCTGCAGTTTATCTTACCAGGATATAATTCAGTTCAAAAGGATAGAGTGGGGATATAAGAGGGGGGGTTAGTAACATTTATAAAAGAAGGAACTGTATAGGGTACTAACAGAGATTACAGAGATAGTATGTGTTTTGATAGAAATATTCTATCAAAGAGGATCACTTGTTGTCTATAACTATTACAACCCATGTAAAAAGATTTCAATACATTCTCTTGGAAAGACTAATAAGGGAAACAAGTTATGGTGTTGTGATGTTAATGATCATAACTGGTTATGGGGCAGTAAAAACATAGACTATAACAGGGAAATAATAGAGCAATTCATGGACGACAGATCATTAGTATGCCTAAACACAGGAGAAGGCACTAGATATAATATAATAGGGAACACGACATCGAGTGTAGATCTAACATTAATCACAAATGAGATGGCTGAGTTATGTGAATGGAACGTAATCAGGGAAAACACAATTGGAAGTGATCACTTTTCCAATATTATGTAAATTAAATGTCAATAGTTGTAACATGAGACATTACCTACAGAGGAAATGGATGCATGAGAAAGCAGATTGGATTTCATTTAACAATTATTGTGAAATAAATAAAGATAAAGTGACAGAAGAATCAGTAGAAACACACTGCAAATCTCTTACGGCGTCAATAATAGAGGCTGCAACATTATATATTCATCAAAGAGCAGCATGTAAGGACATGAAAAACATCCCATGGTGGACTGAAATGTGTAGCAAAGCAGTTAAAGAAAGGAACAAGGCATTTAGAAAACTTAGGAAAAATATGAATATGAGCAACTTGCTAGAATACAAGAAAGCAAGAGCTGATACAAGAAGAATAAATTAAGAATGTTAAAAGTATAGGGTGGAGGAATTTTTGCTCTACAATAGGAAAAGATACTCCTGTGGACAAAATATGGAATATGATAAGAAGTATGAGTGGAAAAGGGAAAAAGTCAACTCAAATACCAGTTTTAATGTGGCCATAACAGATATACATAAAGCAAATATTCTAGGAAAGGTTTTACAAGGATCACACAGCATAGAATTGGGAGAAGAATATAAATTGAGAAGAAGAGTTATCTTAGAAAACAATCCAGATATTATGAAGAAGAGAGGTAGTAATAATAGTTGTATGGATACAGAGTTTACAATTACAGAACTGAAAATAGTATTACAAATTTGTGCCAATACTACTTCTGGGCAAGATAGGATGAGTTAAATGTTTAAACATCTATCGGATAGTGTATTGCTAATGATACTTAAATTATATAATAAAATATGGAGAGAAGGAATAATTCCAACAATATGGAAGCAAGCAGTACTAATTCCAATTTTAAAACCAGGGAAAGACCCAACTAAACCAGGAAGCTATTGACCTATAGCATTAACTTCAAACTTATGTGAATTAATGGAGAAAATCATAGCTCGAAGGTTATCTTATGATCTAGAAAGGAAGCATGCATATTGTAAATATCAATGTGGATTCAGAAGTAGAAGATCAGATGCAATAACCAAGGTCAGTAATGAAACAGAAAATTCAACAGTTAATATGAAAGAAATCATGGCAGTGGTATATTTCGATATAGAAAAGGCATATGACACGATATGGAGAGAAGGTCTTTTAATTAAAGCAGAAAAGATAGGGATAGAAGGTAGAATGTATAACTGGTTATTACAGTCTTTGTTTAATCAAACATTTGTGGTTCAAGTGGGGTCGTGTCAATCATCTGCGTTTAATGCAGTAAATGGAATCCCACAAGGGAGTGTCATTAGCCCAATACTTTTTAATATTATGATCAATGATATTTTTGAAAACTTAGGTCATGGTATAGGGTGTGCATTATATGCTGATGATGGTGCTATTTGGAAGAGAGGTCAGAATACAACCCAAGTTATTTCAAGTATGCAGGCAGCCATTAAAATGGTAGAAAAATTGAGTATAGAGTGGAGATTTAAAATGTCAGCCAGTAAATCGTGTTACATGTTATATACTAGGAAAATAAAAATTCCTGATGGAATTGAACTACTACTATATAGTGAACTGAGTGAAAGTATTTAAGTATCTAGGAATTTGGTTTGATAATAGATATAATTGGAAGAAACATAGAAGAAATAGACAAAAATGCAGAACAATCCCGAATGTGATGAGAGAAATAGCTGGAACAGAATGGGGAGCAGAAAGACCATCTATGCTGATGATTTATCAAGCTCTGATCAGATCTATATTTGATAATGAATGCATGATATATGGTACTGCAGCAGTAACATTATTAAAGAGGCTAGACAGAATACAGTACAGAGCTCTTAGAATATGTCTGGGGCAGTCAAATAAATACTGCAGAGCAGTCAAATAAATACCAATCAATACTCTAATGGTTGAGGCAAATGAAATACCACTGAGTTTACGTAAAGTGAAGCTGTCCTTGGCAAATTGGACATCTATTAAGAGTTATGCTTGAAGCCATATTGCTAATGATATGTTAAATAACTGCTGAGAGTATATAAATAAAAAAGGAAGTGGATTTGGGCAGAATATACTAACAGCATTTTCATAAAAATTGGGATTTTTTTCTAAAATGCAATAAAAACAAAAATCTGTGATTTGTCAAGTCTTTTGAAACTTTAATTAACTGACAAAAGTACAAAGAAAAGATATGCAATGTTTTCACTGACCAACTCAATTGTATTTTGTAAATATAAACAAATGTAGAATTTGATGCCTTCAAAACACTCAAAAAAAAGTTGGGGCAGAGGCATGTTTACCACTGTGTTACATCACCCTTCCTTTTAATTACACTTTTTGATCGTTTGGGAACTGAGGATACTAATTGTTGCAGTTTTGCAAGCGGAATTTTTGCCTATTCATGCTTGATACAAGACTTCAGCTCCTCAACAGTCCTTGGTCGCCATTGTCTGATTCTCCGCTTCATGATGTGCCATAGGAGACAGATCTGGACTGCTGGCAGGCCAGTCAAGCACACACACTCTGTGTCTACGAAGCCACGCTGTTGTAGCACATGCAGAATGAGGCCTGGCATTGTCCTGCTGAAATAACCATGGACTTCTTGGGAAAAGACGTTGCCTTGATGGCAGCATATGTCTCTCTAAAATCCCAATATACGCCTCTGTGTCAGTGGTACCTTCACACATATGCAAGTCACCCATGCTGTGGGCACTGCTGCACCCCTATACCATCACAGATACTGGCTTTTGCGCCTTTCGCTTATAACAGTCTGGTTGGTCTTTTTCATCTTTGGCACGGAGAACTCGATGTCCGTTTTTCCCGAAAACAAGCTGAAACGTGGACTCATCTGACCACAGCACATATTTCCACTGCCTTTCAGTCCATCTGAGATGAGCTCGGGCCCAGAGAACTTGGTGGTGTTTCTGCATAGAGTTGATGTGTGGCTTCTTCCTTGCACAGTAGAGTTTCGAGTTGCATTTCTGGATGCAGTGGCGGACTGTGTTAAGTCACAACGGTTTTCCGAAGTACTCCCGAGCCCATGTGGTTATATTTATCACAGTAGCATGATGATTTCTCAGGCAATGCTGTCTTAGGGCACAAAGGTCACGCACATTCAACAGTGGTTTCCGGCCTTGCCCTTCACATAATGTGATTTCTCCGGATTCCCTGAATCTTTTCACAATATTATGCACTGTAGATGGTGAAAGACATAAATTCTTTGCAATCTTGTGTTGAGCAATGTTCTTTTTGAACTGACTGACAATTCTCTCACGAAGTTTGGCACAAAGTGGTGAGCCACGACCCATCCTTGCTTGCAAAGACTGAGCTTTTGGTGGATGCTCTTTTATGCCCAATCCTGATACCCTCCCCTGTTACCAATTAACCTGATCCCCCAAAATGGTGGTATCGGCTGGCGCTGTGTGTTCAGCTCTTCTAGCCTCTAAATATTCTAAGTCCTTATCCTTCTTACATTTTTTATTTAAATATGTTATTAATTGCTGTCTCTCCTCCCCGTACCTTTTACAATCATATATTATGTGTTCTATTGTTTCTTTCTCACCACAGTACTCACATAGATCACTATCACGTACTCCGATTAAGAACAGTGATGCATTCAGTCCTGAGAGACCAAGTCTTAGCCTAGTGATTATGACCTCTTCCTTCCTATTTCTACCACATAAATTTCTTTTAGTATCTACCGATTTTTTTTATTTTATATAGATGCCTTCCGTTAGTGTCCGTATTCTTTTGAAATATTTTTCTTAATAATACTTTTAAATTCTCTTTTACCTAAGGGCAAACTGACATCCACTTCCTTCCTTTTTAAAGTATTTTTTGCTAGCTCGTCGGCTGTTTTGTTTCTAGATATTCCTGTATGTGTTGGTACCCAGAGAAAACTGATTAGTTAGCAGAAAAAGAGACCAATCTGGATACACCGTCTGTCACTTTCTTGCTACGTCTTGTCACTCGATCTCTGGTCTCTCCAGAGCCCGTCTCTACTATTAGAAATTCTTTGGGCTCTCGCTCGCTCACTTTAAAAAAATAAATAAATAAAAAATTTTAAAAAACGATTTCCGGGATATTGTATATAATTCGTGGGCGTCAGGGAGCCGCAATCAATATACGGGAGACTCCCGGAACTTCCGGGAGAGGTGGTGGGATGTCTGCATTTTGGACCTGAGGAAGGAACTAGGTTAGCTGGATAATAGGTGCCGTAACCAAACACATTACCAAACCCAACCATGGTTAATGAGTTATACAAAGTTAACATTTTCTCCATACACTGAAAGGGCAGGCCCTCACTGAGACAACACCTTTCAGCTGTATAGGAAGAAGAATAGCATGCTAATCAGAGTGTTTTGCCAAGCAAATCAGTGTTAATGTTGGTAGAATTAAAGCAGGCAACTGTCTGTAAATTTGCCCCCATATCCTGCACAACCCTTTCAAAACAAAGTTATATTTTTAGTCTGGATTCCAGAAATTACAATATTTTTGGAATATTGTACCATGGCTAGTGAGCATATTATATTCCTAAATAATTCAGATATATATCTTGACAGAAACTGTAAATTTAAAATGATGAACACCCAGGTGAATAATTTTATAATTTTATATTTTATTTTGTACCCTTTCAATCTGTTTTTAAGATGCCTCTTATTATTTACAGTTGTTTTACACCTTTGTTGAGGGTGGAAAACATTGCAACACTGGACAGTGGCTGGGAGGCCTGTCAATTGCAGGGTAGCACACACAGGACATGAAATTCCAAACAGCCAGTAGCCAGAGTCCAGGATCAAACCCTGGACTACCTGGTTTACTATTGTGCCACCACTTGAGCTTTGTCGAATTATCTTCAAGTGAACACAGTTCACATCAACCTCATATCTTCACTTATGGGAATCAAGATGTAGATTTTATGGTCAGCACAAGTGGGCAAAATTTTCAAAGGGGGCCCATTTTGTGGGGGAATAAAAAGCAATGACAGAGGCCCACTGTTAAATTTTTGCAGTATACAGTCCCCTCTGAAAGTATTGGTATGGCAAGGCCAGTTCTTTTGTTTTTGCGATACACAGAAGACATTTGGGTTTGAGATTAAAAGAATGAATATGAGACAGTAGATCAGAATTTCTGCTTTCATTTCATGATATTTATTTCTAGATGTGTTAAACAGCTTAGAACATGACACCTTTGGTGACAGACTACCCGATTTTAGGTGAGCAAAAGTATAGGATCAGATAATCTTAAAGTAAATTAAAATAAATAACACTCACTAAGTTTACATGCACATCAATATTCTGATATTAATCGGAATTTGGCAACATTCTCATTAGTATTAAATCAGGTAAACGCCACAATCTGATTGGCCGATTCATATTAAGACAGTATTCTGATTCCACAAATTCTGATTCCCACCCCTGGAATATGCCTCTTTTAATCGGAAATTTGTTGCATGTAAACATCTTATTCAGAAAATCCACTGAAGGGAGATATATGTGCATGCTTGTGGATGCTAACAGATGCTTAGCTGTAGGCTAGGTATCCATGAATGGCAACTCAGGCATACTTACAACAACCATGTATACAGGAATATTCTGATGCCTGTACGTATATACAGTGCCCTCCACTGATTTTGGCACCCTTGGTAAATATGAGTAAAGAAGGCTGTGAAAAATTGTCTTTATTGTTTAACCTTTTGATCTTTAACCTTTTGCTCTCATGGATATCAAACAACTGCAAACACAACACAGAAAAAAAAAATCTTTGTTAAATATATGTGTGCAACAATTATTGGCATCCTTTTAGTCAATACTTTGTGCTACCTCCCTTTGCCAAGATAACAGTTCTGAGTCTTCTCCTATAATGTCTGATGAGGTTGGAGAATACATGGCAAGGGATCTGAGACCATTCCTCCATACAGAATCTCTCCAAATCCTTCGAATATCGAGGTCCACACTGGTGGACTCTCCTCTTCAGTTCACTCCACATGTTTTCTATGGGGTTCAAGTCAGGGGACTGGAATGGCCATGGCAGGACCTTGATTTTGTGGTCAGTAAACCATTTTGTGTTGATTTTGATGTATGTTTTGGATCATTGTCCTGCTGGAAGATCCAACCAGTGCCCATTTTAAGCTTTCTGGAAGAGGCAGTCAGGTTTTCATTTAATATCTGTTGATATTTGATAGAGTCCATGATGCCATTTATCCTAACAAAATGTCCAGGTCCTCTGGTAGAAAAACAGCCCCAAAACATTAAAGAGCCACCACCATATTTAACCATGGGCATGAGGTACTTTTCCATATGGCTATCTCTCTGTGTGCACCAAAACCACCTCTGGTGTTTATTGTCAAAAAGCTCTATTTTGGTTTCATCTGACCATAAAACCCGATCCCATTTGAAGTTTCAGTAGTGTCTGGCAAACTGAAGATGCTTGAGTTTGTTTTTGGATGAGAGTAGAGGCTTTTTTCTTGAAACTCTTCCAAACAACTTGTGGTCATGTAGGTGACTTCGGATTGTAGCTTTGGAGACTTTCTGACCCCAAGACACATCTAACTTCTGCAATTCTTCAGCTGTGATCCTTTGAGATTTTTTAGCCACTCGAACCATCCTCTTCACAGTGCGTTGAGACAATATAGACACATGCCCTCTTCCAGGCTGATTCATTTCCAGTTGACTGGAACTTCTTAATTATTGCCCTGATGGTGGAAATGGGCATTTTCAATGCGTGTGCTATTTTCTTATAGCCACTTCTCATTTTGTGAAGCTCAACAACCTTTTGCTGCACATCACAGCTATATTCCTTGGTCTTACCCATTGTTATGAATAACAGGATTTGGCCTTTTTGTTACCTCATATTTATTCCCATGGTTGATCAATTTCCTGTTCCAAGTCACCCAGGTGTACTAAAAAAATTAAAATATCAATGGGAATATACTTCAATTATATTTTTCTCATATGAATTCACAAGGGTGCCAATAATTGTTGCACACCTATATTTAACAAGGTTTTGTGTGTGTGTGTGTTGTGTTTGCAGTTGTTTGATATCCATGAGAGTAGAGTATTTTTGTGAATTTTTTTTAAACAAAAGATCAAAAGGTTAAACAATAAAGACCATTTTTCACAGCCTTCTTTGCTCATATTTACCAAGGGTGCCAATATTAGTGGAGGGCACTGTAAAAATTGTATTCGGACTATGGCTGCAACCTCAACACAGACCTTAAACGGCATTTGATGCGCATGTAAACATAATCACTTACTATTCGGTTGCATTCTTCTTTTGTGATGATTTTCCAGACAACTTCGAACGGTGGAAGTTGTTGGTGATGTCACTGACTGTTGTTTTGGGGGTTTTCTTCACTACTTTATCAATGATTCTGTCATCAACTACTGTTGACCTGTTTGATGTCTGGTTATTAGTACACCAATGGTTTCTTACTTTTTCAGGACATTCCCAATTGTTGTATTGGCAGTGCCCAATGCTTGTGCAATGGCTCTGACCAATTTTCCCTCTTTTCTCACTTTAAAATGACCTGCTCCCCTTCCTCAGTTTAAACATTTATATGTTTCTATGCTCTATTGTGAATAACATATGGGTTTATGTGATTTGTAAATCATTGCATTCTGTTTTTATTTACATTTTACCAAGTGTCCCAACTTTTTTGGAATTGGGGTTCTACCACCACCATGTTTCATAGATGGGATAAGGTTCTTATGCTGGAATGCAGTGTTCTCCTTTCTCCAAACATAACGCTTCTCATTTAAACCAAAAAGTTATATTTTGGTCTCATCCGTCCAGAGATCATGTGCACTCTTGCTCCATTCATCTTTCATTTCTTCATTCTATCTCGTTTCCCCTTACCTGCTGCTAAGCAGCACCCCCACATCACAATGCTGCCACCACGATACTTCACCTTAGGGTTGGTAACAGCTAGTTGATGAGCTGTGTCTGGTTTTCACCAAACATAGCACCTGGAGTTTAGCTCAAACAAGTTCCATCTTTGTCTCATCAGACTAGAGAATCTTTTCTCTCATGCTCTCACAATCCTTTAAGTGCTTACCGTATGCCTTTTACTCAGGAGTGGCTTCCATCTAGCCACACTACCATAAAGGCCTGATTAATGGAGTATCTCAGAGATGATTGTCGTTCTGACGGGTTCTCTCATTTATGAAGCTCTTGAGTGGCCACTGGGTTCTTGGTCACTTCCTTGACCAAGACCCTTACTGAGTTTGGCCAAAGAAGTTATTGAGGATGAATAAATCAATTTAATGAAAAATAAAATATGATATTTAGAGTGCAGGGTAGTTGTGGAAATGACCTGATGGACAAATATGCATGCAGACATCAATGGTAGAGTGGAGTTTAGGGGAATAAACCAGGCTACATTGCAGAGAAATATTCTATGGCCAGTTATATTGTGATGGGTGGCACCATTCAAGTGCAGTCACAGGGAACACATTATACCTATAATTAGCCAATAATTACTTTATACTGATTCAGCATGTATAATACTGTTGTTTAAAGAGCAATTAGTTTTAATCTTTGTTTAATTTTGAATTGTACAATATATTACACATTACTGCATATATGAATTTAGCATATATGCATCAAATTACCATGTTTTTTGTACCAGCTACCGCCACATCGAACCAAGTCACCCTAAGTGTGGCTGTGCTGTGTTTTGGTACTAGTTATTCCTGTATCATGCATTTGGTCCACCACCTCCTCTGGGTACTGGGTACCTTTTTCAGCGAGTGAGGAAAATAGCAGCTACCGTGGAACTAGGAGAAATTTGGTTATTACAGGTACAAACTACAATTTCACCTGCCAGTTTATTTTAATAATCAATCACAGTAGCTATTTGACTGGAAGAAAGTGGGGGGAAAAAATGATCAAAAGTTTATTTCTCACCCATGGATGTGCTGTAATTGTAAGTTTATCTAATCCACTGAATTCATCATATTCAACACAAGTAGAGTTGGATCAATCTGTGGTCATTTTTCCAGCCGGGTCACACGGTCATATGTTACTCAGACTATTCATAAAATTTCAAATATGTGCAAGATCACCCTCTGCTGGTAAAACAATAAAATGTCGTTTTATTGTTATTGCAAAGGACAAAGTAGATGAAACTAATATTTCAACATTGTTTTGACAAATAATTTAACATTTTTCTTCCCATATCCGTTTGCACACCTGTAATATTGTATCTGATAAACTCACAGGTTACTACACATTGTACTTTGCAATTTCTAACTTTATTTTCATAAAATCATACAATGAACATACAGTGCACAACTTTAAACTAGTACAGAAAGCAAATTTTCACTCTCAGGGCTCCTCCACTGATGTTTTTTGTCATGGGTTGGTGAATCAAAAGCCTCAGTTCCTGTAAAATGCATATTACTTGAACTGAACTGCTCTGTAATTAAGACTAGCTGAATTTAGCACCAAACCAGAGTACAAGGATTCCAAATTGCCAAATTTCTGCAAATGCAATAGAAGTACCACATGTTTTTCCTTAGGACTGCCATCAGCCAGGCACTCACTGGGGGCAACATTAAATTATTTATTTTAAAACAAACAAACAGAAACAAACCCTGGGACAAGTTGCACTGATATAATTAGAATATTATTTTGATTTGTTGTCCAAACCTTGGCATGGTGTGAAATTTTGGCTGCCAATTCATTTCTTTGATAGGAGGAATATTCGGCCGAAAGTCTGTATGTGAGGATTTTGACTGATTTCAAAATGACCTTAAACATTAAAAAGCTCACACTACCCCGAAAAATACAAGTTTCACGCATACAGGTGGCATTCAACATTCAAGTACCAGTGTTTTTGAACGGTCTTTTGGTCAAGCTAACATGAAATGATCACTTTTTGGTTTATAAAAATAAATATTTCTCAAAAATGCTTAATAAATTACACAAACTAGCAGCAAAAAGTAGAATCTAGTAATCTGTGTGCAAGTAGCTAAATTCCCCATTGCCGATTCCCTGGTCCCAAATTAATCTTGGCTAAATACTGAGAACCCTTCCTTTTGTAAACAAGCTGCATTTTTAGTCTTTACACAGAATATTGGAAGCTTAAGAACACACACTGAAGACTTTTATATAAAACTCTTGATGTGCAATAAAATAACTCTTTGTAAAACTTGATGGGCATAACATACAAGGGCATAAACCTAAATAGCACCACTTGTCTCAAGTTACCACAATACTGGTCAAGTGCATCTACTTCAGTTCACCGTTTTTCATCTAAACTTTTTTTTTTTTTTTTTTTTTTTTTTTAAACGTCAAAAGGCACACATGCTTGAGGAAATCTATTGCACTTCAGTAAAATGTAGTATCATGCCCCGCTCCTTCACACCTCAACTGCTTAAAGGGAGTGGAAATCACTGCTAGTTGCGATGAGTGACTACTGATCTCATCTCCGCACGATCACAGGGGTCCTCAATTAACTTGAGGGAGGGAACGGGAACTGTAACCATTACTTTGGTCAAGACACCAAGAAAACACCAGCTATTAAAAAAGTGTATGAGCCAAAACCCCCTTCCCCACATCCTTCAGAGGACTTACAGGGAAGCTGTGTCTCTAGACCACAAATGTCAATCTGAAATTCAGTGCCACTTGGGGGGGGGAAAAAAAGTGGAAATGAAAATCTCCATGATATTCCTTGTTACAAAAAGGAAAGCCTGCTTCAGAAATTTGTCGGACTATCTCCTTGACCAAAAAAACAAGAACGCTTGCCATGAGCATTGCTGCAGAGACGGGCTTGGCATTTAGGGCCTGTCCACTCTGACACTGGTTCTAATATAGCAACTTGAACTGTTCTAAAACAATGGCTCGTAGTCCACTGGTTTATCCATTTCAAAAAGTATTTAGTAAAAAGCATAACATATAATTGCCACTCCACAAAAGTTCAATAAGAACAGAATGAAGAAACTGCACACCTCCAAGTCAGCTAGCCTGTTACTGAACTAGCTGCCTGAAAATGTTTTGATTCATATAAGAGCATACAAGTGTGCATCCAAACATCGGTGTGAATGGAGGTACAAACGGCTCACTTCGTTGTTACCGATATAAAATTGGAATGACTTGCTAAATCTTTTTCAGATGACTACCACATCCTTTAGAGGTACCTCTCCAGGATAGAGTGAGCAAGATTAACATTTTCATTAAGATCTTCCTTCCCTTGCAAAGCAAGGGTAAAAAAAACCAATGTAAGGAGGGGCAGGTACATTGTTGAAATGAGCCTGGTGACCCTGTGATAAATTTGATGTTCAGAACAAGGTTTTGACTCAAGAGCCGAACCTGCCTGGAGTTTGCCAAGGTTTGATTAATCTTAATTTGTGCGTTCAAAAAAATCAAACATTTTAAGAAATTAAACTAACACAAAAAGCAGAATTGTGGCCAACTATCAGCCATTTGATGTTTAAAAGTAACAAGACAAAGTCCAAATTCAAATGCACAGTACATTGACAAATAATTCTCCTTTACTACAAAGAAAGCAATGTGATGTAGTGGAATAATAATAAAAAAAAATAAAAATAAAAATAAAAAAAATATATATATAGCCAATACAAGTAACATTTCCACTTTTTTTTTTTTCCTTTTTGTCGTTCTAGAGACGAGCAAGTCTGGAGACAGGTTCCTCCTGTGGCCAGTGTCTCCCATCTCCTAGAGCCAGTGATGCATTATTCGGTCAGAGAATCACAGGTGTTAATGTACTGTAGAGTTCTTGAATGCTACACAGGGTTTATAGCCTGGCTTAATTAGATGTGGTTTCCATTCAGTGAGTTTGGTGTGGGGGCCCACTGATCATGGAGAGTGGAAAGGTGCATGTGTGGTTAAAGAAGTTAGTTTCCCCACCAGTCCACCTGAGAGTAGTTTCCACCATAACCACCATCACTGTTGTAGAAATTTCCAAATCCCCCTGTGGACACAACATTCCAGATTACAGATAGCAACATGCCAAATTAGAACAACTATACTGCATACCCGAAACTTACGTGAAGCCGTTATGTGATGCACAAGACATTAAGCAACCAAATGAGTGAGTGAAACTAACCCTTAGCGCCACCAAATCCTCGGCTGCCGCCATGGCCACCAGCATTACGACTGCCACGATTCCCAAAGCCCCCGCTAGTGGTGTTGCCGCTGGTTTGCCGGTAATCCCTGGCTCCAAACCCCCCAGAGAACCTAACAAAAGGAAATAAACTTTAGCAAAACATGACAAAAAAAAAAAATCTTTACTCTGATTTAGCACTGCATAACGAAATGTGAGCTCAACTGCCCTAATTGTCAGTCCAATTACCAAAGATTAAATTTTGAATTTTAAAAAATTAAATTTTAAATTTACAGAAAGAAAAATAAATAAATAAATAAAATTAAATTTAATTAAATTAAAAAAAATTAAAAAAAAAAAAAAAAAAAAAAAAAAAAAAAAAAGGTCACCTCTTTGAGCGGCCACGGCTGCTGCCCTTGTGCTGGTGCTCATAAGACAGGCTTTCCAGCCAGGATGGCACTTCCTGTTTGGCCTCCACCAGGATGTCCAGGAGGTCTTTTGTAATGTTGCTATTCTTATCATTAAAGAATGAAGTGGCAAGACCTGGGGAAAACACGGTTTAAGAGTCCACCAACAATCCTTACTCAGGAAACAAATCAACAATCAATGTATTTCTTTAAGATTAATGCATGTTGATTAACTTTATACCCAACACAATCAGGCAAGTCATTACCAAGATTTCCCACGCGACCCGTACGGCCTATGCGATGAACATACTCCTCAATGTCACTGGGCAGGTCGAAGTTGATTACATGTTTCACATTGCTGATGTCTAGACCACGTGCAGCTACCTGTGTGACAAAGAAAATGGCTCAGAAATAGAAGAGACAATAATATACTTTCACCCTAATGAATGCAATAAAGTATAAAGAAAGAGCATACAGCAGTGGCAACCAGGATTGGGCATCTTCCAGAGCGGAACTGATGAAGTGCCTCCTCGCGATCTCTCTGTGAACGGTCACCATGGATACTGGTGCAGGCGTAGCCCTCACGGTACAGAAAGTCCTCGAGCGCATCAGCACCCTTCTTGGTTTCCACAAACACCAGAGTCAAAGATTCTTTGCCTGTGAGGGGAGGGAGAAGAACTTGATGAGTGTCCATTTGTGATCAAGGTCACAAAATGAAGACTCTGTATGTGCAATAGTAATTGGATGATTTTGGCACAATGAAGCAGCATTAAATGCAAAGATCCTTTCTATGAAATGCAGTGTTTAACTCGATCCATAGATGATCAAACAGTTCAACAATTCTGAAGTGTAAAGGGTAAGTGTTGCCATAAACATCTGAGGCTTGAAGGATATGATTTAATGATGAGGGAACAAAACATTGATCAAATATTGGTCCCATAAAAGTAACTCTCCTCTTCCGACAATCACAATGCAAACAAAAAGGAAATACATGATGTGTCAAGTGCAAGTCAGAGAACAAAAAAAATTGATGTACATTTCATGCGCATAATGTTTAACAAAACCATACGCAAAAACACATTTGGGCACTGTAATCAAGCGTCAAAAAATTAACAGAGTAATGAGACTTGCAGTGCCACTGGGAGCGAGGGTGGGGCGGGTAAATAAGACTATACTTACCAGGTTTCTCACTGTTTTCCCCAGAATTGTCCTGAACCTCGCCTGGCATGACTTTGGATAAAACCAGATCTCACGATAAGCTTTACGTATTCCTACGACCCTGAACAGTTTTTCGATTTACACTACAGATGATTAAATGCTTGGGAAAATAGTGAAAGAAATAATACTCCTTAGTTTCTTAAATTTAAACTATTTAAAGACTATAGCATTGCTAAATTTTGTACATATGACAAAAGTGGTTGATGTAGGGAGCTGTTCTCATCTCAATGACCTGTTAAATTCAATATATAACGAGACAATTATATAATTAGAAATATTTCAATCACCTGTGGCATTCAGAAGGTCAAGCAAGAAGGATCTTTTATCACCCTCCTCAACCCAAACCACTTTCTGGGTAATGTTCTCAGAGGTGGAGCCCACACGGCCCACAGCCAAGAAGATGTAATCTTCCAGGAAGTCACGTGCCAATATCTAAAACAAACAAGCCAGGATTGGTCAATCCCAAAAAAGCTAATTTAACTCGGCTCACTAACACTCACTTTAATGCATCATCATAAAGGTTTAATAGATAAAAGAACAAAAAGCAAATAGGCAAGCAGCAAATTTTAACCCAACATGGGAGTCAGAGGAATTATGATGGTACATCATGTTAACTATATGGGCCATTTATCTACCTGGATCTCCTTAGGGAAGGTGGCACTAAACATCATAGTGTGGCGCAACCCTTTAGGAGGCATGGTGTCCTGCTCCACAATACGACGGATCTGTGGTTCAAAACCCATATCCAGCATCCTGTCAGCTTCATCCAGGACCAAGTAGCTGCAACATGAAGAAAAACAAAGACTCAGAGCAAGAAGTAAACAATGAATGAAAGACTCTTGCCTCAAGTTTTATAAACCTTAGTAGGCATTTTTTCAGCCCGAGCCAAGGTTTACTTGAGTATGTATTCAGTTTCAAAGCAGGATTTTTTGTGTGCTACATCAGAAGGCAACAGATTAATCTCAAAGACAGCATGCGACACCAAGACCTACTCACTTGCAGTAATCCAAGCCAATCTTGCCCCTCTCCATCATGTCCACCAGACGACCAGGTGTGGCAACTAGCAGGTGGCAGCCCCTCTCCAGCTCACGAATCTGCTGGCCAATGTCGGCTCCTCCATATACTACACATGGGCGCACTCGAGAACGATACGCAAACTACAAAGAATGTAAAGATAAAATTAGATTGAGATTGGCAGAAATAAAATTATGTTAGTGATCTGAACTTCCAAAGTTACCTTCCTAGCCTCATCATAGATCTGGAGAGCCAATTCCCTAGTTGGAGCCAAAACCAGAGAAAGGGGGTACTGCTTACGGCGTCCGTATCTGCCATTTTCCTGCAACATGAAGAAATCAGTTTGGGCACATACAAATAAACAATTGTTAAAATCAGACACAAAAACAACCCCAATGCAAGCACATACACTAACTCACCTGGGCACTGTTCTTTACAGCCTGTAAGGCCTCTCCTGGTCCATCTGTGTATATCCGACTCAGCACTGGCAGTAAGAATGCTGCAGTCTTACCAGAGCCTGAGAGGGGAACACAAGATGGCATGAAGTCCACAACTTTCATACACACAACGTTGCTCAGGTCACATTAAAATGGTGTCTAACCTGTCTGTGCACACGCCATCAGGTCTCTTTTGGATTTGATAATTGGGATGGCATATTTCTGGACTGGAGTGGGGCGCGAGTAGCGACTCAGGGTGATGTTTCCCATAATAATCTCACCCATATCTACGTCATGGAACTGCATCACAAAAGACATGTCAAAAATTCATATTTCACAGATGGAGATTTCAACACAAACCACTAAAAACATTCAGTTCTCTAGAGGGTTAAGTCTGGAAGGATTCTGGAAAAACAGCTAAATCAAGATACTCACACTCTCAATGTGTGGAGGGCAGTCATGGCCAGTGGCTTCAACAGGAATGTCATCATATTTCTCAAAGTTGATCCCAGTGTTGCTTCCAGAAAATAGCTCACTATGAAGACCAAAATACTGTCAGTGCCATATGCAAAAACACTTAGAGATAGTTATGCATAATACAGTTTTCAGAGAAACAGCACTTTCAAACAATAGTGGTCAGCTGTACAAACAAAATGCTTTATATACAATCACTGTCCATTTTAATAGGAACATGTGTACATCTGCACATTCATGCAGTTATCTAAATCAGCCAATCTTGTGGCAGCAGTGCAATGCAAAAAAGAAAGAAAGAAAGAAAAAAAAAAAAAATCATGCAGGTACAGGTCAAGAGCTTCAGTTAATGTTCACGTCAAACATCTGAACGAAGAAAGGTGTGATCTCTGTGACTGATGGATGTTGGTACCAGATGGGCTGGTTTGAGAATTTCAGAAATCGCCTGGGAATTTCTCACACACACACACACACACACACACGTCTCTAGAGTAAAACTAGGTTTTTAGAATTTTTCCCAAAATTTATTACAAATCACAAATTGACAAGTAGATAAGTATTCAGATCCTTGGCTAAGGCACCCCAAACTGAGGTTCATTCTGTTTGCGTCAAGTTACTTAAAACGTCTCTAGAATTTGACTAGTCAACCAGTTGCAAATGCAACTGATTGGATATGATTTAGAAAGGCACACAATGTGTATATAAGGTTCCACAATTAACAGTAAATGTTGGAGACTGGTCAGAATTGATGGAAGGATGAATGGAGCCAAATACAAAGATGTTCGGCTCTCATCATGACAACAACCCAAAGCATGCAGCCAAGACAACACTGGTGTGGCTTCAGGGCAAGTCTCTAAATCTCCTTGAATGGACAAGGCAAGGAGTAAAGCCCAGACATGGAACCCCAAAGAGCATCTGTGGAGAGACCTGACAGGTTTCCTACATCTTAAGGCAAGTTAGATTCAAGATTTTTGAATGCCACTCAGACCAACTTTACAATAACCAAATATCTGGATTGGACATGATCTTTGCACCAATCTTTGTAGATGCAGTTGTTTGGATTTTGTGGTATGGTTGAGGCTCTTGACAAACATTAAAACAAACGTGTCCTTGTTAGCATCCACAACTAGTCGATTCGAGATGGGAGTAATCCAAACTTGCTAATGTAGGTGGTCTTGACGGAACGGCATGCAAACGTGTGGGCAATTTCGGAGTCTGGGAACACTGCGCGGAATAAGTCTCCTACTCCCTCATTTGACTTGTATGATTGACGTTTTGTCGCTGCGTTCAGACACCACAGTACCTCTGCTTTCAGTGTAGGTGTACACCCGAATGTTGTCTGGAGATCTGTTGCTGCTTGCCCTGGCGATGGAATCAGAGATGGGGTGGAGGCATGGTGGAGACGAGGGTAGAACAGAACTGTGAAATACCTGGCCTCTCTTGACAGGTTGGCTTGGCAGTTGTCTGTTTCTCACTTAGCATGTGGGATTCCACTGCCTTGACTTGACCATCGCGCCAAGTTTGAAACACTTCCTACACAAGATACACCGTGGCTTGAATACTTTGCCTGGTACCGGTTTCAGCCATGTCTCAAAACCTTGGGGAAATTTTTTTATGAAAATTGGCTATTCAACCATGTTGTCGCTAGCTAACAGACAGTGCATCTGCTCTGAGCATCCCAACCACAAAGAAAATATGAGTGCTGTTAGTCCCCTATCCTGATCTGAGTGACGTTAATGTGGGAGGCATTCGGTTTATTAAAAAAAAAAAAAAAAAAAAAAAAAAAATCAGGAACAAAATTGATGAATAAAAATACTACTAAAAGGAATCTCAGACAGATGGACAGCCAGCCAGACAACCCAAAACATAATGCCTTCACACCATCTAGGCCTAATAAGTCTTCCTTTATCAATGCCCAAACCTTTGGCCTAGTTTCGTTTTGGGAGGGTTTTGAGATGTAGTTGAGGTGGACATTTTGCAAAGACCAGTATTTAATTAGCCATGTTTACTTTTGTTCCATTATATGCTGTTAGGAGCATAATGCCAACTGCACCCAATGCCTCCTTGCCATTTGTGCCTGACCTCACTAATGCTCCTGTAGCTGAATGGGCAAATCCCCACAGAATCCAAAATCTAGTTGAAAGCCTTCCCAGAAGAGTAAAGGTTATTATAACAGTTTGTTTATAGAAGTTAGTGAGGACCACACAATTGTTATTTAAGCCCTGATAATTGCTATTTAGGCCCTGATAAATAAACAGAATTGAAGGAGGGTGTACTTCCCCCCCCACTACGGTGAGTATGTATGTGTAAATACTGTGTGCATATTTGTTAACTCACTGTTCGAGCCTTTCATTGGGGGAGAGAGGTTTGGACCAGTCCTCCTCATCTCTGGAATCATCAACCCACCGACTGTTTCCGCCACCCCCGAAACCTCCACGCTCATACCTAGGCAAATCAGTCAAAAGTTTAGTGAAATCTCCCCCCAGGAAAAAAAACAATCAATTACAGCATAAAGGTCTCTGTTCAGAAGCTCCAGGAAACTGTTTACCTTCCCCTGGAAGATCCACGATCGTTGCAGAAGGCAGACTTGTTCCTGTCAGAACGCCCACCAAAGCTATTATAGGCGTTGTCTTTTGGGGCATTCCATCCACCTCCATCTTTGTTGTCATAGCCAAAGCCTATCACCAAAAATATTCACTTCAGAATATTAAAGACAGACAAACACCAAATAATTACACTGTTCAAATGTAGCCATTTACTCCTCTATTTCTTTTAACAGTTAAATTCATAAGCTAGGGCGCTTTTGTATTCACCTGCGTTTTGCACTGGTTGGATGACATAGGAGCCACTGCCCCTGCCTCTGTAAGCACCTCCTCTTCCTCCGCGGTCATTATGGGTGCTGCGTATGGGCCCACGGTTGCCAAAAGTGTTGCTCCCATTCATGCAGTTGTCACGGCCATCGTGGTAACCATTTACAAATCCATTGCTCTGTCCAACATCCCATCCACCTGGAGAGTCTTAAGGAACAATTCACAATGCATCACTCACATGAAAATAATCAAGGGGGGAAAAACTTGCTATAGGTGTAGCCAATAGTTTCTGCTATAAAAGTCTGAAATAGAATAAGTTTAATATTCTGAGATGAGAACTGATCAAATAAGCAAATGAGATGCTGACTTTTGAGTAATAGTTGGTTGCATCTACCATATTTGGGTAATGCAATTCTCCCCTTATAATATGCAATCAATTCCCAGTCACCCAATACATTGAAAATGTTTGCAGTCCTTATGAGCACATTTTCCTTCAAGCCTCCAATAGTTATTTCAGCACAAGGGGAAAACTTTGAACCACACTAAAAGGTCATAAAGGAGCAGATTTTAATCGTCACCATCTACTCCAAAATAAAATATGTAGACAAAGCAAATAACCCAAAGGCCATCAGAACAGAGACTTACAGCTCCTTCCTGGTGGCACCGAGTAGCCACTCTGTCTACCAGAGGAATAAGCTCCTGCTAAAAGAAAAAGATATTTATAGTCAGGAGGGGCTTAGGCCAAAAGGGCAGGTTACATGGGTGAGCAAAACAGGCCAGGTCTGCAGTAACCATCATGATGTCATATAGCACATGACAAGCTTGAGTTTTGGATGCAGGCTGCAAAATTGTGGACCAGTTGTTTGGAGTAATTTGCCCAGATGTGAAGCATTAGGGGCAGTGGTAGCTCAGTGGTTAGGGCGTTGGACTACTGATCAGAAAGTCGTGAGTTCAAACCCCAGCACTGCCAAGCTGCCACTGTGGGCCCTTGAGCAAGGCCCTTAACCCTCAACTGCTCAGTTGTATAAATGACATAAATGTAAGTCGCTCTGGATAAGGGCGTCTGCCAAATGCCATGTAAGTGCAAATGTAAATGCATTAGCAAATGCTTACTGCTCCAACATGATTTCAAAACACCACCAACAACCAGTGATCAGAACGGTAATCAACGAAAAAGCCACCATCAATTCCCATGTGCACAGAGAGAAATCACTAAAAGTTAGTGTGGAACTGAGTCACATTAATGTGATAGAGATTCTAAAATTATGAACAACTGCCAGTTGTCTTATAGTAAAGAGAACAAATATCCAGTTACTGAATCAAGATCTATAGTCCCCTCTGAAACTACTGGAATGCTTTTGCTGTAGACCAACATTTGGGGTTGAGATCAAAAGATGAATATGAGAAGAACGTTTAGAATTTCAGCTTTTATTCCCTGGCATTTATATGTAAAGGTGTTAAACGACAGAACATACGAAATGTGCCATCAGACCACCCAATTTGTAGGCGAGCAAAAATATTTGAATATGGCTGACAGGTGTTTGTTACCCAGGTGTGTCCTGTTAGATTGACTGTTTAAACAATAAATATCTACTCTTGGTTTTAGCCTTCAGTTTCATCTGTGAAGACTGCATTTGTTGTTAAAAAGGATAAACCAACATGAAGATCATAGAGCTGTCTATGCGAGAAACGCAAGCCATTTTGAAGCTGAGAAAAGAGGGATAACCAATCAGAGGCATTGCACAAACATTCGGCATAGCCAATACAACAATTTGTAATGTCCTGAAAAAGAAAGAAACCACTGGTGTACTGAGCAACAGACACCAAATGGGTCGGCCAAGTAAAACAACAGCAGCAGGTGACAAACATTGTGAAACAACAGTCAGTGACACCAACAACCTCCAAAGGGCATGGGGAAAGGGATCACAACCATTTGAAGAAGACTCAGAGCAGAAATATAGAGGCCATACGACAAGATGCAAACCACTCATCAGCAGTAAGAATTGGAAAACCAGATTGGAATTTGCAAAGAAATACAGAGAGGAGCCACAAAAGTTCTGGAACCAAGATGAACCTCTACCAAAGTGATAGAAAGGCCAAAGTGTGGAGAAAAAAGGGATCTGTTCATCTGTGAAACATGGTGGAGGTAGTGTTATGGCTTGGGCTTGCATGGCTGCTTCTGGAACAGGCTCACTAATCTTTACTGATGATGTAACTCATGATGGTAGCAGCAGAATGAATTCAGAATTTTACAGGAATATTTTGTCTACCAATTTACAGAGAAATGCATCCAGATTAATCAAGAGAATCTTTATCATGCAACAAGACAATGATCCAAAGCTGCCAAACTGTTGCGGAGGGGACTGTAAATCCTGATCAATCATTCTTCTTTTAGGGGTTTGTATGGTAGCCATTACTATGTATATTTTTGTTTCATCACCCCTTCTCCCCACCCACCTTAGGACCCAAAAAGGGGATGCACAAGTGGACCTGCAGACGTCCTGCAGATATGCAATAGGGATGGTATACTCGAGCGACCATGTAAAGTGCTTGTGTTGTTCGATTGCGCCTTAGCCAACACCTTTTGGGAAAAGAGAAAATATGGCCACTATTTAAAGCCATAAAGTACAACACAAGGCAAGTCTTGACCAGCCACTAGATTGTATGAGGCCCTTCCAACCTCTTGTCTATGTAAATTAGGAGCCAAAGCACTGCAGTGGACTTGTGATAGCCACAGCAGACCAACTTGCTAAAATACCAGGACTTCTTTCTCCACAGTCACAGGTCGCAAACGAGTCATCCCATTTGTCATCTGTTACACTAGGGGCCTGTTCTACCCCGGTTCCCCACAGGGGTGTATTCTTGGCTCCATTAACATGAGCGTTAAGAAACACTAATGAGGAATATCACTTACCATTCTTGGAAGCATCTTTGTTCCTTAAATGAGGTGGAATGTAGCGCCCTGGTGACAGAAAGCTTTTGTTAGAATGTCAAAATTACAAAAAGATATCCACTCAAAAGCTCAGTGTTTACTCTACTGTCTAATACACAGGTTCCCAACCCTGGTCCTGGAGAACCCTCTGCCCTGAACCTTTTAGTGTTTTCCCTGTTCCCAAAACACCCGACTTAACTAAACAGCTAAATAACAGCTCTTCTTGAATTGAACGGAGTGTGATAGAGCAGGGAAAGCCCTACAATGTGCAGGACAGGGGGTACTCCAGGACCAGGGTTTGGAACCTGTGGTCTAATGCACCAGAGAGCTCAGAACCTGATCATTGCAAGTCATCTTTGCTGTCCATTGTGAACTTCCAACCATTTTCACTACAATCATTCTCCTAGCTTCGGCCCCTTGGTGTTTTGAACAAATACATGGGCTGACCAGTTGTCCTCAAAGATTTACTGGTTTCATTAACATTAACACAAACTAATCAGTCAGAAATTAATACTCACTGCCAGTGCCTCCTCCCTGGGCATCAGATTTCAAGTCTAGGGCAGCAATCTGAAAGTGGGAACATTTTGTTAAATGAAAGAGGGAAAAACAGCGCAATCAGACTCATGGAGAAATTAAACAATAGTAATGACAGTCACATGCAAAGAGTAGGCTAACTCTATAACCAAGTGTGTGTGCTTAGCTGTTTGTTTCAGTACAACAGCAGTGCGACAGCTAATAGCCATCTCACTACATCTCATGGGCAAGAGTGAATGGGGATTTAAATTTTTAAAATTTTTTTATTAAAAGCACTAGGGTGGGGATTCCCAATCTAGGGGTTCGCAACCATATGTGGTTTCTTGACTTACAAATGGGGTCACGAGAGAAACTTAGAAATTTTGTTTCACTCATTTAATTTACAAATTAACAAATATCAAAGCTGGATTTTGTGTTAATATCCTGAAATGTTACTGGGAGTCACTTCCACGAAGCCACATTTAAACGAATAGGCTATATAATTTTTTCACTGTCCTGACATGTTGTACTAGCATAGTTCATCAATAAAAATGAACAAATTTCCTTGTCCATCTAAACAAGCCACTAAACAAATCAGCATTACACTCAAATCACATAATTATGTACTATTCTAGATTGTTATTGAGTAATAACACAAATCGGTTTTCCTATTAAAAATTTAGTATCTGAATTTTAAAAACCTCATGTAGCCTTCAAACCTACTGAAAGTTCTGTTTTATGTACCTTCTGGATTTTCTATATTAGCGAATCCTTTTAAATGTAACATTGTTTTTTGCATAAACCTGTTTTGTTTGCAATTGCTCCCATGAGAGCAGAGTATTTGTGACTTTTTTTTAACAAAAAGATCAAAAGGTTAAACATTAAAGACAATTTATCACAGCCTTCTTTGCTCATATTTACCAAGGGTGCCAATATTAGTGGAGGGCGCTGTATTTATCTCATATACTAGATTGTTTCAGAAATTAAAACAAAATCTAAGATAAAACAGATGATAATATTTATTGATGCTAAAAAAAAAAAAAAAAAAAAGTTATTCAATACCAATTGGGCCGGTGTGAAAAATTCCCCAAATCTATGAAACTGCATTCATAATGGGGTTCAGCTGGACTAGACACAACCAGGCCTGATTACTGCATTACTAGCTGCATTTAGAAGACAAAACGGAGACCATTACTGAAATGACCGAAAGCTCGATACCTAAAAGATATAGCCTACTGTACATAGGCTATATTTTTTGTCTGGGATGTTTGTTTTGTACAAAGCCTATGTTAGCAGTTTGGCTTGTAGTTTGAGAATTGGTGATCTCAATTTAATTTGATTACACTGTGTTTCATTGTTATATTTTGCTAAAAAATAAAAATCAAATTTTGAAAATAGCTACAAATACCAGTCAATTTTAGTGCAAAACCTTCAGGTCTCTGCTAATAAGCTGAATATGAAAAGGAATTTCACATCCAAAATCAACAAAGGAATGACTTAACCAAAAAAGGTCAATATTTCTGAACGACCTAGCTGAGTCCAGACCTGAACCCAACTAAAAATCTGAGGGTTGACCTGAAGCAGGCTGTGCAAGCAGATGCCCTTAAAATGTGATGGATCTAGGATGTTTTTGTAAGCAAGAGTGGGAAAATATTGCCAAGTCAAGATGTGCCACACTGACAGACTCTTACCCAAAAAGAATGAGTGGTGTAATAAAAGTATGATTCACTTTATTTGTACACTTTGCAATTTTACATTAAAGGTGGTCTGTAAGCTAACTTGCATAGATATTCATGTACTGATTTAAGTTATGTCAGCCAGCAAAGCTAGTTAGTAGGGTTGCACCGGTATGAAATTTTCACAGTACAATAACAGTATCAGAAAATATCTAGTTTAAAATAAGTTGAATGAAAACAGAAGGGATTTTTTGGTTTACATGAGTACCAACGGTGCGAGAAACCTACTGTTTTTCTACAAATTCTGCTTATTGTTATTGTTATTATTCTGGCTAGGGTGTCTACAGCCATCTTGGATTCTGTTAAAAACTGCTTTTTTCCCCCCCACTGCTACTCCTACAAATTTTGTCCGAATTTAACCAAATTTGGCTCATAACATCTTCAGACCAATCCGCACAAAAGTTATAGAATGGAATTTTGATTTTCAAAACCGTTATAACAAGCCAGCAAATTTGGAGATGGAGTCGCCAATCAGGAAGTGACGCTGTGTCTCATTAACGATTTTACGCATTGTCATGAAACTTGGTACGTCTCTTCAGGACTATGACCTGAAGCTATGCAACAAATTTCATGACAGCACCACCTAGAGGTCAAAAGTTACAATGATCTGTAAAAATTGAATCTCACCAGTTTTCACTACTCCTCCTACAAATTACACCCAAAAATCATCAAAATTGGATCATATCATTTTAAGACCTGTCTGCACAACATTTATCAGATGGATTTTTTTAAAATATTGAAAACCATTCTCCTGCAATCTGCCCAAAAAGGCAAAATACAGGTTCCTAAATTATATCTGCAATGCATTTACATATGAGCACCAAACTTATGTATATTCAGGTCCATGCCCTGAGTGTACCCAATACGTTTTGCGCCAGGGCCACCTAGTGGTGAAGTGCTATAAAAAAAAAAACCCATAAAAGCCACTATATAATTTGAAGAACTTGTGCTAAAAACCACAGTTCTACTTTCCTATGATTCCTTGGAATAGGCCCAAGTGAACACACACCAACAACAACAACAAAAAAAAAAATCTGGTAGACGTCCTGTTGGCCATTTTGAAATTCATTGAAAACTGTTTTTTCGCTAGTCCTCCTACAAATTTGATCCAATTGTTACCAAACCTCGTTCATATCAACTTCAGACGAAGCCACAAGTTATCAAATGAAATTTTGATATTTCAAACCGTTTGCCCATGACACAACAACGAATCTTATGGCAAAGGCGAATCAATGTGAGGCAATATCTGGGCAACAAAACTTGGATGGTATTGCCATTGTATGCGATGCCCCGTAAATGCTGCTTGCCACTTTAATTATAATTGAAACTTGAAGCCATTTTTTAAAATGGAAGTACGTCATGTAAGTAATTCAGTCGCTCTTTTTAACTAGTTTTAATAAGGGTTCCTATAGAGACTGGAACAGAAAAACAGTACAACGGAAGTTAGAATCCATCATGGTAGTGCTCAGGAAAAAGGTGGACATTGTCATCATGTGAAGACCCGCTGCTTATTGCAGAGAAAGCACGTCTCTGCTTTTTCCCTCGGTTACCGTAATTATAGTAGTATGAGCATACTGCTGTTTGCGTGGCTGACAGAAACGTGTAAATGCAAAAGTGGAAAAATGGAAGGGGGGGGGGGGGGGTTGTTGTTAGTACTTGAAGGTGAAGAATTTAAGTACTTTTTCATCATCTGATATGGTAACATGTAATATGCAACATACGAACAACATGAACTAGATTTGTCCGGCTGCTTTTTATTTTTCCAGTATCGTAGATAAGCAAATGTACATGGTATGATAACTAAATTTTCATTTCGCTGTATACAGCGAAACCACTATACCCTGCAGCCCTAATAGTTACTTGACATTACATGAAGATACCGCGACTGAACTAACGCTTGTATCTAACCTAGCTTAGTAGCTAAACAGAGTTAGGCTGTGTTCATATAACGTCCTTCTCTGATGAAAACCGCTGGTCAAAGCGCATTTTCATATAAAAATCGTTGTTCCAAAATGCAGTTGAGGGCATCCCAAAAGAAGCTGAGGGCATTTTGAAAACATGGTCTACTCCTTAGGATTATTATGTAAACAAGGTGCTGACTCATGGGCGAAGGAACCATTATACATATTTCAAAATCTAGCTCCCCCCTTACCTCAAATTTTATTTTGCATTGCCTGCCTGTCTCCGAGGATTTCTGAGTTGGACAGTCTCCAGATGAATCAATACCACAACTTTTAGAAACATTATTTAATTTATAAAAAAAAAAAAAAAAAAAAAAAAAGAACTTTTGCTATAATAAGTGCAGGGGTCAGACTCGAGTAGCTGGGGTTCGCTAAACCGTTTGGTTGTTGCCAAAAAGGTGGCTACTCTAAAGCGTAACGGATTCATTTGGAGAGGACTCGAATACTCTGTGACCATCTGTGGGGGGGGGGGGGGGGGACTGCCGTCCTGAGGTGAGGGCGGTTACCACACAGCATTCAGACGCTTGTATGAGCGAGGACCGCTCCAGCTGTTGGCGAGTGTTTTCATTTTCTGCCATGATTCTGGAAAACGTCGCCACGGCAGGTCACACCGTCATCCAGCGAGAAAACTGGACGACGGAATGTTTTTTTTCTACAGCAAAATAGCTTCCAACTCATAGCTTCAACTCACCAACACAAACAGCAATCCTCACAGGACGGCACCTACGTCTCAACATGTACTGGGGCTAGCTAACATTAACTAGCAGCTGTTCGTAATGATTATAGCAGCTGGTGATTTATATGAACAATTCTCCGTTTGGGGTAATGATAATGAATAAATTGAGCTTCATTCAGTGACATTCACCAAAACTCGTATCTCCATATTTTGTCTTCCCCCCATAAACCAATACTATTGGTCACCCTTTACTATTGGTCTGTCTGTGTGTTTTGCAAATAGTTAACCAATCGAAAGTGTGACTAAAATGATTAGAGCATAAAAGTGCTTTATTTATAAAAAAATAAATAAAGAAAATAAATAAAGAAAACACTTTTCGGGGAGCATACTCCCAACCCCCCTAACATCAGCGCCCCCTCCGGTTTAAAATCGCTCCTACACCCCTGTATTTCAACATGTTTATTCTTCCTGTGTGTACAAGTTAAGGTAATCCACATACATTTTCATTAAATCTCAAAACATGTTATTTGGTGAAATGAATAGACTTTTGTCCAAGTACAACGTGTTGCCAGGTTTCTCTCACAAATATGGTAAGGACAATGGTCAAAACAATGTGTATAAAAAAAAAAATTAAAAAAAATTAAAATAACATTTCCTTTCAATATTAATTTAACTCCCCCTAAAAGCATCCGCCAAACGAATAAATGTAATTGATTAAGTTTCTATGATATTATGGCTATAACCGTAGCGCCGACTGTAATTTTAATCACAGGTTTATAATCAATGTGCTTTTTACTTTATGGTTTTCACAGGGACTTGGTCGGCAGACGCTCCATATAATCTAAACTAATAAAGTGATTTTAAAAAATGTGTTTAACAAAGATAAACCTATGCAAGTTTATATGGCGAAGCTATTTAACATTTATGGAAGCTGTGTGTGTGTGTGTGTGTGTGTGCGTATATATATATATATATATATATATATATATATATATATATATATATATATGTTACAATCTTACAGGGATTTGTAAGTTCATAATCGTTCGTTTATACAACGCATAAACTAGTGTAACTAAAGCTGTGTAACTATCTAATGAACACTGATTCTGGGTTTACATTAAACATGAGTGAGCGGCCACGTTACCTGAAGCTAGCTGTGCTAGCGAATGGCTGTGACGCCGACGCGTCAATCTTAACCAGCTTTAGCAATCCACACACACACACACAAAAAAATCTAATACGGCGACAGAAAATGACCAAGTTTACTTTTATCTGTCACCATTTGTTTAACAAAAAGAAATCTGCCGCAAGAGTAACCCGTAACTGTTGTCCAAAACAAGCAGCGCAGTTAAGTATGCAGTTTCGCCGCCATCATCACCAGCACCTCCATCTACACACTCAGCCTCCATTTTAGCCAGCAAATTACGACACGCAGTTAGAGTTAGTCCCGGTTAGCACATGCTAACACAAGTGACATAATTTACTTCACTTCCAACTCCGCCAAATATCCACCGTTAATATACATATATAAAAAAAGATAAACAATTCAGGTTTACCTGCTGTTCTAGACCGTGTGCATTTTCGACGGCCACATGACTCATAACTAAAGAGTGTTGAGGATGAGTTTCTCTGAGAAAGGGTTTCTTTGTTTGCCGGTATGGTATCTTCTGCTCTCCTTGTGCGTTTTTATCGAATCGTTTTATATCAACTTTCAAACAGAACTGTTTACTTGATCAAAAATATATTAAGCATATATACAATAACAAATACTAAGCTTTTATTGCTACGGTTACTGTTTTATTATATAAAACTATGGTTAGCTCCTCTCGACCGGGTAGAAACTCAACCTAAGCCTTTCAGCTAGCCTGCGTCCGCGATAGAATGACCGGAGGAGAAAGCGCGTAATTTTATTGGCCAGGGTAGTATGGCGTCATTGCATTATAATCTCGCGACATCCTGCGTAGAAAGCATACGGACGGGTTTTGCTATTTTCTTCAACGGCATCTATTCCCTTTTATCTCTGTTATCTATTTTACAGAGTGGCCAACATTTCATTAAACTGTTTAACTTGTCCCCCTTACAGTAACGTACCAACATAAATAAACAGTCAGTGGTAACACTGAGTCGGGAAAAAGCAACCGGTTAAGCAATACTCAGAACAACGATAAAAAACACACTACATATAACTGAGGGCAAAAGTTTGCATACCCATTTTTTTTTTTAATTGAAAAGAAACATATTTTACAATTTATCTACAAAAACAGAATCCGAAAACCTTAGAAATGAAATGTTAATGCATCCTGCAACAAAATAATTCAAAACGTAAGGCAATAAAAATGTGTTTAAACTTTTGCCCTGACTTCCTTCCAACCAGATGTCAAGAAGAATGTGTCTAAGGGTAACATGGGGGTCATATACTGTAAGTGAAGATCCAAACGACGTTAGAGGCAGTTATATAGTTTAACAAGTAGATATGCAAGTTCTTAAATAAAATTTATATTGAATTCAGACAATGCAAAACGGATATTTAGTTCACTATTAATATCATAATATACAGTATATCATTTGACCACTTTTGTCAAAAGGCATATTTTATAACATTGCACAGACTAAACATTTAAATACATTTTTTTTTATTTTTAAAGTAATTTTACAGTGTGCTGGGTTTTTACAGTCCTCTAAGGCAAATCAATGAATATTATCCATGCATGTTCCACAAAATGAGCTTTAGTACAACAAAAATAACAGACAACCCAAAAGCAAATCTGATCCTGAATAAACCTTTATGAAACCAAAATGAGGAAATTGAGAAAAAAACAACAACCCAACAATCTGAGATCTGTCTAGGAGGAAGCATTAACAGATGAGCTAAAAACAGGATGACCTGTAGTGCTTATTAAGCTGATCACCTGGGTTCATATGGTATTCCCCAATTCCCCCAAAATTGGTGAGGATCCTGTCCAGCCCTAACATGGTGCAGAGCACTGTGTTACCAAACAATCGCAGAGATTCAGTATTGTGTCAGGTTATGACAGTAAGTCGGCAAGCCACTGGTTTGGTTATGGCGTTAGTGTTTCGGGGCAGTCTTTGTCATATCCATGTTTCTTTCTATAGCACTCTGGAAACAGTGATGCAGTCATCAGGAGACAGATTATTTCATCACCATGAGAGATTTTAACTTGGATATGCCTTTTCTTTTGCGTGCAGTAGCTATTTACAAAATGTACCACAAATGAGGCATCAGAAAGCTAATAAAGTGTGCACTACCTTTGTATGTTGAACTGTATTACTTGTGGAGCAATAAATGTTATTGTATTTTTTTGTGCTGAGAAATAAAGTATAAAAACCTTGCATGGCTATCAATGTTCTAGAACCTATCGTGAACACTAAAACAAAAAGTGAAACAGGGAGCCCGACTTTTTTTTTTTGTTTGTTTTTTTTTGTTTTTTTTACAGTAAATATCTTTTTGTAAAAATAAAATACAGACTTTTCCCCATTTAAATCAAAAACAATTTCTTTGCAAATTCAGAAATAACCTATATAAAAGAAAAAAAACCTAAATATAATATTTTGGGCTCGCTTATGCAAGCTTTTTGTTTTTTGGTATTTCAAAAAAAATCATAAAATAAAATCCACTCAAATAATGTAGTACAGTATGTTTAGATGCTGACCAATCCTGCAGAATGCTGGTCACACCATCTCACTAACAATAAATCCTCCAACATCAATAAAATTCCTTCAACATAAAGTTAAAGGTATATGGCTGCTCCCTCACTGTATAATCACTGGACAAGTGGCAAGTTTCCTAGAGGTTATGTCACAACTAGGCAAATCAAGCTGAAAGCTAATCTTTTATTAAATGAAACTGCAGTTTAGCATTAACAGAAAAGTATAGCACTTTTCTGTTTCACTTTACCTTTAGTTTAAGCGGTGAAGCAAATGACAAAATATGCCATTTCACCTTATGATGGCCGCAACTGAGGCCTTTGTCAGTGGTGCAAGTGGGGGGCAGGGAAAACACAGTGACAAGCAGCACAGCAGCAGTGTTAATGAATCCCAGAGAGATGCTAAAAAATCCACCTACATCTAAATAATCAGGTTCAAGAGTTTTAATCTGCTCCAAACAAGAACCTGCACCTACACTGAACCTCTGCAGAGAAGACTAGACAGCTCAGCTTTAGATTGACACATTTCAAAACCTTAATACACCCCCACAAAGAGTTACTGAAGGGCATCAAATTTTATTGGTCTTGTTTCAGTGTGACCAGTTTTCTCCAGACCAGATTTCATCCCCCGACAATCAGAGGCATGGATCCACATTCACATCCCCATGTAATATATTCACAATTTGGCAGTCACTATTACAGTTGGTAGTTACTTAACTGTCCAGATTTATACACACTATGTACACCATTTCCATTCTCTGAAAAATACCCTTGCAGGCGATAATTTTTTTTTTTTTTTTTTTTTTTACACAAAGAGATGTACATATGCAGCATGTATGTGTGTGCATGAGCATGTGTGTGTTCCTGTGAGCATACTGTATGTTTGTGTACCAGTACCATGCTCAGCAGGGACAATCAGTCTTGAGACTCAAATCCACTTTACTTCTGAGCTAAATCTTGATACTCAAGCATAAGGGGATGTTGGGTGGCAGATGTTGTGGGGGAAGGATGGTGACAGCTGGTGGGTGAAATGGAGAAGATTTAAGGTGTATTTGGAGGCTGTTCCATCCTGGAGAACTGGTGCTTCTAAGGCATGGTTATGCACCAAAATGGCCATCTGAATTGTGAGGCAAGGCTTGATGAAGGTGGCTACTCTTTTGTCTGGACAGGAAGCACCTCGTCCGTGCCCTCCCAGCTCTCCTGAGGCCTCTGGGGGGCACGCTGAGGGTTGTTCATGTGCTGGGCAGCTGGGCCTGTGTATGGCTGCCCATGGGTGTGGTTGTTTGGCTATGCACAGAAAGGAAGACAAAAATAAAAAAAAAGATATTCTGCAGAGATTAAAGAATTGATAAGCAAATAGTCCAAAAATGTACCACATGAAAAGTACAGTACATACACATTTTCAGTTTACTTAACTATAGTAAATGTAGTTTACAATTTATTGTACTGTAAAATTATATTCTACCAGGTGTTTTTGCATGTTTGCCTGTGTGTGTGTATGTTGGAGCCTTAATGTACCTGCTGATACTGTGCCCCAGGTGAGTGAGGGTAGAGTGCGGTGTCCTCTGGAGGGGAGGATTCATGGTCATCAGGAGCTTCCTGATCATCAGGCTCCTGTCAATCACATAAGTCACTGGGCAGTTAATCCAGCATAACGAGTTATAAAAAAATCAATTTATAAATAGTGTATTAAAGAGGAAAAAGAAATATATTTTAATTGAGTAATTGAGACAATTTTCACTGACGACTCACCTCCTCAGGACAGAGTTCACATGCTTTGGCCAGCGTCATTCTGGCACTGTGTGATCGTTCCAGGAAGTAGCCGTTAGAGGTTTCATTACTCTGCACTGGAGGAGACCAGTTGTTGTAACTGTATTGTGGGTTTCCTGTGTATGGCCTCCTCTCCAGCTCATCGCCCAACCACTCCACTGCCCATGTCCATTTTCTTTTCAAGTCGCCATTACTCTGCAGGCCACACAGGAACAATATAATTTTATTATGTTTAATACTCAAACTTTTCCAAACAACTCTTTTTCATCATGTGTACCACTGTTCACCCTGTGTGTGTTTCAACAAATCCTTCAAATTAAGAGTCTCGCCAACTCTCTGAAGACATGTAGTACGTCTTGAAACTCGTCATACAAAGCACTAAACAATGACCTAAGCTTAAAAAAAGTATTTTACAGGCTGCTTTCTCTCACCTGTAGGATCTGGTAGGCCACAGAGCAATTGCTAAAGAGAGCTACCATGCACTTAATGCACTGATAAGCCCTCTTCTGGTAGTGATTCTTGGAACGCTGGATGGTATCAAACAACCCATCCCGATCATCAGGAATCCCCTTTAGCACATTGTGGATTCTGCAGATACAGAAAGAGTTTGAAAAAAAACCCCAACAAACCTGAATAAGTAAAAGCGAATACACCAATCAGCCATAACATTAAAACCAATGACAGGTGAATTGAATAACATTGATTATCTTATTACAATGGAAACTGTCAAGGGGTGGGCTACAACAGCAGAAGACCACATTGGTCTAGTTGAAGACTGGAAAAAGACCAAGTAATTTTTTTTCTAATCTTCGACTGTCCAGTTTGGGTGAACGTGTGGCCATGATAGCCCATGATTCCTGTTCTTGGCTGACAGGAGTTGAACCCAATGTGGTCTTCTGCTGTTGTAGCCCACCTCAATGTTTGATGTTTTGCGCATGCTGACATGCCTTTCTGCTCACCACAGTTAAACACAGTAAAGGGTGCTTATTTGAGTTAATATATCCTTCCTGGCAGCTCAAACCAATCTGGCCATTTTCCTCTGACCTCTCTCATCAACAAGGCATTTCCACCCACAGAACTGTCACTTTTGTTCTTTGCACCATTCTGTTTAATCTCTAGAGACTGTTGTGTGTGAAATTCCCAGGAGATCAGCAGTTTATGAAATACTTAAACCAAACAACCAAAAGGGCTTTTCACACTGCGCTTAACCCCGGGTTATCATTGTTCTAAACCCAGCTTGTTTCACACTTGTAATTTAGAAGCGGGGTTAGGAAACCCTGCTCCGAAGCAGGGCTAGCACCTCTTTTCCAGTCAGTGTTATGCCAAACGTGTACAGTGTGAAACGATGCGGTGTTAGAATGTCAACGCTAGATGCATAGCAACAGACACCCAATCAGAAATCGAACAGCATGTGCCTCATATCACATGCTTTGTACAGTCACAGAAACCCCACGTGTGGTGTAAACAGTAGCTACAGCATGAGGCGGCGAAAGTTAAGTAAAATAAAGAGGCCCTTTTGAGTTGTCGCAAGCCTGCCTCCCGTTACCTCATTCCCCTCCGAACAAAAAGGGAATTGTTAAACAGCGTTTACGGGAGGGAGGGAATGTCTTTGTTTTCTTGCCTTTGTGTCTCAGGAGGCTTAACAGCCAAGGAGGATTTATGCTGCAACATTTTTTCTCACTGATGCGAAAGCGCCAGACAAGCTGTTATTTAAACCTGTTGCATGATGTATTTATCCAATCATGTACAGTGTGAAACGTGAAACAAGATAATGCAGGATTCTGTTTACCCAGGGTTTAGAATGACCCAGCGTTAACCATTTTGAAGTGTGAAAAGCTCTAAAGTGACAGAGATCACAATTTCCTTCATTTTGATGTTTGATTTGAACATTAACTGAAGGTGTTGACTTGTATCTGCATGATGTTTTGCACTGCGCTGCTGCCAAATGATTAGATAACTGCATGAATGTGCAGGTGTACAGGTGTTCCCAATAAAGTAGATGGTGAGGGTATGTATACACTCACCATCTACTTTATTAGGAACACACGTACATATATACAGTATCTCACAAAAGTGAGTACACCCCTCACATTTTTGTAAATATTTTATTATATCTTTTCATGGGACAACACTGAAGAAATGACACTTCGCTACAATGTAAGGTAGTGAGTGTACAGCTTGTATAACAGTGTAAATTTGCTGTCCCCTCAAAATAACTCAACACACAGCCATTAATGTCTAAACCGCTGGCAACAAAAGTGAGTACACCCCTAAGTGAAAATGTCTAAATTGGGCCCAATTAGCCATTTTCCCTCCCCGGTGTCATGTGACTCGTGAGTGTTACAAGGTCTCAGGTGTGAATGGGGAGCAGGTGTGTTAAGTTTGGTGTTATTGCTCTCACACTCTCTCATACTGGTCACTGGAAGTTCAACATGGCACCTCATGGCAAAGAACTCTCTGAGGATCTGAAAAAAAGAATTGTTGCTCTACATAAAGATGGCCTAGGCTATAAGAAGATTGCCAACACCCTGAAACTGAGCTGCAGCACGGTGGCCAAGACCATACAGCGGTTTAACAGGACAGGTTCCACTCAGAACAGGCCTCGCCATGGTCGACCAAAGAAGTTGAGTGCACGTGCTCAGCATCATATCCAGAGGTTGGCTTTGCAGAATAGACGTATGAGTGCTGCCAGCATTGCTGCAGAGGTTGAAGGGGTGGGGGGTCAGCCTGTCAGTGCTCAGACCATACGCCGCACACTGCATCAGATTGGTATGCATAAGCAGAATAAGGACATGGATTACTAGAACCATGTCCTGTGGTCTGATGAGACCAAGATAAACTTATTTGGTTCAGATGGTGTCAAGTGTGTGTGACGGCAACCAGGTGAGGAGTACAAAGACAAGTGTGTCTTGCCTACAGTCAAGCATGGTGGTGGAAGTGTCATGGTCTGGGGCTGCCTGAGTGCTGCCGGCACTGGGGAGCTACAGTTCATTGAGGGAACCATGAATGCCAACATGTACTGTGACGTACTGAAGCAGAGCATGATCCCCTCCTTTCGGAAACTGGGCCGCAGGGCAGTATTCCAACATGATAACAACCCCAAACACACCTCCAAGATGACCACTGCCTTGCTAAAGAAGCTGAGGGTAAAGAAGATGACCTAAACCCTATTGAGCATCTGTGGGGCATCCTCAAACGGAAGGTGGAGGAGCGCAAGGTCTCTAATATCCACCAGCTCTGTGATGTCGTCATGGAGGAGTGGAAGAGGACTCCAGTGGCAACTTGTGAAGCTCTGGTGAACTCCATGCCCAACAGGGTTAAGGCAGTGCTGGAAAACAATGATGGCCACAAAATATTGACACTTTGGGCCCAATTTGGACATTTTCACTTAGGGGTGTACTCACTTTTGTTGCCAGCGGTTTAGACATTAATGGCTGTGTGTTGAGTTATTTTGAGGGGACAGCAAATTTACACTGTTATACAAGCTGTACACACTACTTTACATTGTAGCAAAGTGTCACTTCTTCAGTGTTGTCCCATGAAAAGATATAATAAAATATTTACAAAAATGTGAGGGGTGTACTCACTTTTATGAGATACTGTACATACATGCATATACAGTAGTGTGCAAAAGTTTTAGGCACATGCAAAGAAATGCTGTAGAGCAAAGATGCCTTCAAAATAATAAAATTAAATGTTTCTACATAAAAAAAAAAATACCATAAAGAGCAGTAAACAGTAGTAAATGAAAAAGTCAATATTTGGTGTGACAAAAAAAAATTAAATAAAAAGAGTAGTCTCTGGTACAAGTTGTGTAGTTTTATAAGGAAATGAGCTGGTAAGTTTTATTGAGCATCTTGCAGAACCAGCCACAGTTCTTCTGGAGACTTTGACTTTCGCACTTGCTTCTTATTAAAACCCAGCAGCCTTAATTGTGTTTTTTGTCTGAAAAGTGGTCTCTTACCTAATATGCTGCTTTCTTTAATGACATACAAACATTTTTCTGTAACATTTAATTTTGTGCTAGAAAACTAATGTTTGGGAATCTAAAATGTTTTTTGTACTGACTTGATAATGTCATGAAATAAAAAATCTATAACAAAGTTTTGTACTAAAAAATAGGATGCCTAAAACTTTTGCACAGTACTGTATATATGTGTGTACACCCCCCACCCCCCTCCCCAAACCACCATAAACATATGTGTGCTTTGCAGAAAAGCAAAGTGTAAGCCACATAAATAAAAGAACATCACCTGTGTGTCTGCCATGAGTCCTCAATCAACAGGATCTGGAGTAGCAGGTCCAAATAAGGCCTCAGCTCATAAGTATAGGAGTATGCCACCTAAAACAACCAAAACTGTTTTAATGTCACATAAGACAATAGAAGCCAAGTGTTCTGACTGGTGTGACTGGCAATCTGCCAAAGAAACGACTTAAGAGGGATACTCCAGTAAAAAAAATTAAATTTAACCATCAATACATCTGTTGTAAACATGCCAACTCGCTTCTTACAGTGATGACGCAGTAGCAAGGATTTCCTGGTTTGAATACCTGGGAAACCCCCTGGGCACAAATTCTGAAAAACTACAATGGTTATGCAGGATATTTGGCTGGGAGGAGAATTGGGGAATGGGGACAGTGCCCACTAGATAATGGTATGGTCAGGGAAGAGAGATAGCTAGCTATCTACTGGTAATAAGCAATCACTTTGTTCTGTAAGTAAATTATTGCAATGAAGTGAATGGATTACTCAAGTGACAGAAATGACTCAACAGATAAGGATTTGTTTTGAGTTACTATTGCACAGTGACATCCAACCACACATGTTCGAGCCAGAATATACAGAACAACTGCACCAGCGAGAAAAGCAACAGGAAGCAAGTAGAGAACAACTGTATGTGTTTCAAAACTATACTGAGCCATACAACTGAAGTGAACAACACAAGTAGCTACCATAATGTTAACTTGCAATGTTACATGATTATTTACCTTTGTGTTAGCAACCTTATTAGCCATCTTACTAGTAGTTACATGGGTGAAGACAAGCACTTGCTAGTGGAGATTAGCTAGTTCATCTACCTCAGTTCAGCTGCATTCTCTTCCATGAATTAATTGTTTGGTTGTTTGTGATTTAACGCCATGCCAGCTACAATGGCTATTTTCATGGTGAGAAACAGGTTGCAAAATATGAAGAATTTACGGATGTTTTTTTTTTTTTTTTTTTTTAAAGTTTAACTTCACTAAGAATTAAAAAGGGTCAGAGAGGAGCTGAAACCATCACAGTGCATTAAAATATGCCTCAGAGATATTGGACTTTGGCATAAGGGGCATAATGGAGGATCTTCACCCGTTAACAGATACTTGTGAGTAAGTCTGGAGTGGCCTATTTGGCAAAGAGTGTCCCAGGGATTATCCAAGTGGAAACGACGTTTTCTGCCAACAACAGTGTTGATTTCGTGAAGCTTATTTGTAATACACTGACCCCAATAGGTTTGCCATTTGTTGAAGACATAAGAGCTTATAATGGGTTTGAGGTCTGAGGGAGGAATAGGGCATTTTTTGAGCTCTGAAGGCCTCCTTAGCAGCAGCATCTGCTTGCTCATGCCCTGGTACCCAACAAAAAATATTTTTTAAATTCAGTGCCTCCAAAGACCGCAGTCCATTTAAAATTTCTACAAAAGCTGGGTGTTTGTTTTTAAGGAATGCCAGAGTTTAAAGACATGACTTTGAGTCTGTTATTATTAGGAAATTCTGTTGTTGAGAAGTTTTAATATGATCCAGTGCCAAAATAATAGCATTGGCTTCTGCAGTAAAAACTTCTCTGATGGTTGATCACAAAAGCAGATGACACATGATCTCCAGACTTTGATCCATCTGTATATATCATAGTTTATGGGGGAAAGCTTTCTCGGATACTTAAAAGTTGTTGGTGATAATCACTGGGGTGTGTTGAGATTTTTTATTTTTTGTTAGATCCATGATTGTGTTTGGGTTTTTTTTTTATATTCTGGGGGGATATTATAGAAGTGTGTCTGTCCCAGCAGACATAGATCAACTTTTATATTTTCTAGATGGGGCTTGATCCGTAGTCCAAAGGAACAAATATACATTGACTTACTTTCATGCAACAATGAAGACTGAGATAAGAATACTGCATGATAAGCTGGATTATTTTTATTAGTTGTGAGCTTTGTTGTGTACTGCAGCTGGCAAAAATGCACACAGTGTTTTGGTCTTTGAGAACTTGAAGCCATTTGATATGGACCAAGACTACATTTTATTGATTGTCAGCTAGATTTTCTGTTCAGTACTATGCATGAATATACCTCTGTAACAAATACAGATGTTATCCACCTAAAGGCTGCAGTGGATCGCTGGCCCGATAACTTTTGCAATATTGTTTATTTTGATACTAAAAAAGAGTAACTGATAAAATACTACCTTGAGGCACTCCTAGCTCTTGTCTGTGTAAGTCAGAGAGGGTATTTCCTACCCGGACATTAAAAAGTCTGTTAGATAAAAAGTTGTCAATAACAGTAGGCAGCCGTCCTCTGAAACCAAGTTGGTGTAAATCCTTTAAAATACTGTACTTCCAAGTTGTATCATATGCTTTCTCTAAATCAGAGAAAACAGCAATCGCGTGTTGCTTTCTTATAAAAGCATCAGGTATCTAACTCTCAAGGTTGACGAGGTGATCTATAGTGCTTCTTCCTTTTCTAAACCCACACTGAGCATTACTTTTAAGATGGTTCAACTCCAACGTTCATTAACCATTCTCTCCTTAGTTTAACATAAACAACTTGTCAGGGCTATGGGACGGTAACTGGAAGGTTAACTGTGAGCTTCCCCTGCTTTTGGAATGAGTACTGCCTCTTTCCAAGAAGGTGGAATGTGTCCTGATATCCAAATGGAAAAGTAGTATGAGGTAAATTCTTTAGTGGATGTTATCTGGACCAACAGCCATATCATGTGATTTGTTTATGGCCTGCACTAATTCTTCCATGATAAAACGGTTATTTTACAATTCCAAATTATCAGAGAAAAAGTTAACACCTTTCTTTTCTTCTGCAGCCTCAATTGCTTGAAAAGCAGGGAGGCAGTTTTCAGTAGATGAGTTTAGGTGATAGGTTGGAGATCCATTATTTAGGAGGCATAGGGTGTGGTTGTCAATGAACTCCTCAATTCTCTTGCCTCAGGTGTTACTTTGATTACCATCCCATAAAGTACTGTGGCTGTTAAAATCCTCCATAAGTATGAAGGGTAGGGGGAGCTGCTGGACAAGGCTGTCCAAGTCTTGGTGTGTTAGGGTAATGTCTGATGGAATGTATATTCAGCACACTGCAAATAGCACACTGTAAATTACTATCCAAAGTGATCTGACTATGCCACCAGGGGCACATCTGTTGTTTGCACCAAAAGAATTTAGAACTGTAAAATCTTTAAAAGACAAAGAAGTGTCAGCTGCCAACTGGGTTTCTTGCAGAGAGAATGCAAGAGGATTAAAAGTTGCAGCTAGCTGTTGTAATTCAGCAAAGTTAGCTCTGAAGCCACGACAGTTCCCCTGGATGATGGTATAGTTCATAATTAAGTAGAGAGTACTGGTACACTCCCCCTTGTTCTGCCTCTTGGAGAACGATTTCTGCTGATATGACCACTCCCTTTTGGTTTTTATGCTCTCTTATTGTGATACTTTAGAGTGTGAACCTCCAGCTTGTTTGAGCTTTTGTTAATTGCTTGAGTTTCTAGTGTTGATTGGTTTGGTTATGGACTGTTATGATTTCACTCTGATTTTCTGCACACTTTTTGTCCTTGGACATTCTGCACCTTTACCGTTACTGACAATCTGTGGTTTATCCTTTTGTAACCAGGTCAGATCTGTTTGGCAATAGACTGTGGAGAAGGTTTTTTTGACTACTGAAGCAAATGATCATGAAAAAAAAAAAAGATCATGAAAAACTTTTCTGGATCTCTCTCTTTAATCCACATCTGGCATTGTGGCTCCTCCACAATTGCAGCACTTGGATGGCTTCTGACAGCTTTCGTTATGATGAGCCTCCTCGTCACAATTACAACACGCACTCTTATTCTTACAGTTGTTTGAGCCATGTCCATATTTTTGACAGTTAAAGCATCTCAAGGGGTCGGGAATAAATACGTCCAGAGGAACACTCGTCTATCCAATAGTGATTCTTTCTGGTGGGTGAGGTTTATTGAAGGTAATAATGTACGTGCCAGTTTTAATATTTCTGTCTTTTCTTTTGATTGTTATTCTCTTCACATGCATCACTCCTTAAGTTTTGAGTTCTAGAGCAATCTCATCTTCTTCAACATCATCTAATTCTCTGGTGCGGATCACTCCTTTGCCGTAATTAAGAGTGGGATGTGAAAGGACCTTAATTTCAAAATCAGCCAATGAATTTGCACAAAGAAGATTCTCTGCATTGGCTTTTTTAGAACATTCCACAAGAATCTGTCCAGTTCTCAGTTTCTTGACATCTTTCACTACACCAGCTATTCCTATAATGCCCTTATGAATGGCAAAAGGAGATAGTTTTGTGATCGGCATATCCGATGACATAGACTGAATAATTGTTAATTTTGGCTAATCTTCAGTACTTAGCATGGGAGCATATTGATTCTCAGAGGTACAGACTGTGTCCAAGTCTAAAAGCTGCTTCTTGGATGAATGTTTGGTAGTCATGTTTAAAGTGCTTTTCTTCATTGTCTCTACTCCCCACCCATCTCAGAGTCCAACAAGGGGATGCACAAAGCCGCGAATATCCAGCAGATTATGCACCAGAGATATAGGGATGGTATACTCGAGCAAAAAGAGCATAAAATGCTCAGTCCACTCGACTGACCCTAGCCAACACCTTCTCTGAGTACCTGAATGATACTTGATGTTGTTATATCGCATAGTATTCCCCGGGCAAGTCTTGACCATCTGATTGATTGGAATGGGCCTTTCCAACCTCCCATCTAGATGAGGAGCCAAAGCACCGTGTTGAAAAGGTAGAAGTCGCAGCAAACCACATTTCCCAGGGACCAGGATCTCTTCCTCGATCGACACACGTTGCACACAGCAGGGATTTCTAAGTGCCTGCAAAGGATTCCTGTAACCCAAGGATGGGAGGCTCAAGGGTTATTCTCTCTTGCCTAAGGAGATGACCCTAGCGCTATGGAGGGAAGGAGTGTGCCACTGTTCCTTTCACAAGCTGCCACTAAAAAAAGGGTCTTTTGCCGTACCCACCTCTTCCATGGAAGACCCAGTAATTCCGCTTTCAAATCTTTTTTTTTTTTTTTTTTTAAATAGTCCTCCAGTTTTGTACTGGCTGTACACTCATAAATATCTATTATTTTTCATACCACTTTAGTGTTTGTAAACAAAAAGTGATTTCTAACCGTCTTACAGTCCCTTCTGAAAATATTGGAATGGCAAGGTCAATTCATTTGTTTTTGCTGTAGACTGAAGACATTTGGGTTTGAGATCAAAAGATGAACATGAGAAGAGAGTTTAGAATGTTAGCTTTCATTTCCTGGTATTTACATGTAGAGGTGTTAAACAACATAGAACATTTTGTATCAGACCACTCAATTTGTAGGCGAGCAAAAAATATTGGAACATGTGACAGACAGGTGTTTCTTGTTACCCAGGTGTATCCTGTTAAATTGACTGTTTAAACAATAAATAGCTCTGAACATCTACTCTTTTTTTCAGCCTTCAGTTTCACCTGGTGAAGACTGCATTTGTTGTTAAAAAGGATAAGCCAACATGAAGATCAGAGAGCTGTCTATGCGAGAAAAGCAAACCATTTTGAAGCAGAGAAAAGAGGGAAAATCAAATCAGAGGCATTGCAAAAACACTGGGCATAGCCAATACAACAATCTCCACAGGGCAGGGTTGAAGGTATCACAATCCACTGTTCGAAGAAGACTTTAAGAGCAGAAATATAGAGGCCATACCACAAGATGCAAACCACTCATCAGCAGTAAGAATCAGAAAGCCAGATTGGAATTCACAAAGAACTACAGAGATGAGCCACAAAAGTACTGGAACCTCATCTGTGAAACATGGTAGAGGTAGTGTCATGGCTTGGGCTTGCATGGCTGCTTCTGGAACAGGCTCACTAATCTTTATTGATGATGTAACTCATGATGGTAGCAGCAGAGTGAATTCAGAGGTTTACTGGAACATTTTGTCTGCCAATTTACAGAGAAATGCATCCAAATTAATCAGGAGGAACTTCATCATGCACCAAGACAATGATCCAAAACACACTGTCATCTCACACTGCCATCTCAACAATAACCAGACCTTAACCCAACTGAGCATGCACTTCACCTCCTGCAGAGGAGACTGAAGGGAGAAACCCCCCCGAAACAAATAACAACTGAAAGAGACTGTGGTAAAAGCCTGGAAAATAATCACAAAAGAAGAAACCAACAATTTGGTGATGTCAATGAGTCGCAGGCTTGATGAAGTTATTGCAGCAAGGGTTATGCACCCAAATATTACATGTTATTTACTTTAATTTACTTCAAGACTTATCTGATCCTGTACTTTTGCTCACCTGAAATTCAGTGGTCTGATACAAAAGGTTCTATGTTTTATGTTGTTTAACACAAAAAAAGATGTAAATACCAGGAAATAAAAGCTGAAATCCTAAACTCTTGTCTCATATCCATCTTTGATCTCAAACCTAATTGTCTTTGGTGTACAGCACAAACAAATGAATTGGCCTTGTCGTTCCAATAGTTTCAGAGCGGACTGCATCTCATAGAAACTTTGAGTGTTTGTAATAAAGAGAAACTGAAGGCATACAGGTCTCTTGATGCTTACAACTTTGTTTGTGGAAACGTTACATTTTGTTTTTTGATTACAACATCAGGGATATGATGTAGCAATATGATAGCTATTTTCTCAGATGAAATGGGCATTACAAAGACGGAGCTCCTCTGACCAGAATTATCCCTCCAAACTGCCTGTAAAAACTTCTGTCTTGTGTTGGCTTGGAAATGTGTCTGATTCAATAGTATGCGTGAAAAAAATTTCTGGCTTGTGATTAAATATCACTAAAGTCCCGCTATGTTTTTAATGAGATATCACAATGTCACGAAAATACTACTATGTTTTTCTTCTGTAAATAGCGCGTGTCAGAGTGATGTGTCTCACTCAGTGGTCCTGATTGGTTCATCACAGTAGAGATTCCCACTGCATTCTGTGTATTGTAGCTTTGGGGTGAAAATAGGAAAACAATATAAAATCATGAATTCTGTTAAAACACAGACAGTACACTCCTGTGTAACAGAATACTACATACCATGAGAAATGATGTATTAAATTTTAGTTTTATGCAGAAATTCCCCTTTAACAAAAGTAGCTGACAGACCTGCCAGAGAAGTTCGCTGAGCACAGTGGATGAGAACTGAGGGTTCTCCCAGCAGCAGAATCGCAGCAGTTTAACCGTCTCCTCAGAGTTACTGCAGTCCTCAATGATTTTCTTCACATAGCTGGCACGCACAAACAATACCTCTGCCACGAGTTGCTGTAGAGGCATGATGGGAGCTGTAAGATTAGAGTCACCATATGGGTTCGGTAGAGGTGGATTGCCTAAAGGAAGGAGTGGGTAAAATGGAATAAAATTAGGCAATCAGTCGTAAGCTTAGAATGTAAACCAGTGTCTTTTTAGAATGTGCTTTCCCCTTAGAAAAAAAATCAAAGTAGGTTATAATTTATTTAGCCTGGGTTTGCTTAAAAATATATATTGTACATTACAACACATATATTTTGGTTTTCTGAAAGTCATCTAGTGCCTGTTAAATAATAAACACTCACCGTTAATTGAGGACTGCATACGTGATGATACATCACAACATCTCAGCAGCTGAGACACTACTGTATAAAGCTTGCCCAGCTCTGCATACTGGTACTTAATAGGGGGGCCAGGACCCTCATCCAAAGCCACCAGCATGAAGGTAGCTGGCACATTCAACTTCAGCAGCTGTGTCTTTTCTGCTAAACCTACAGACCCCAAAAAAGGACATCATGCAAATTCATGATGAGCTAAGCATGTTAAAATAGGGTCCCAATTTATTGGGATGGGCAAGATGATGAATTTTACTCAATTAACTATTAATTGTATTGACTGTGAATAAGCTCATACTGCATTTGTAAAACAAGTTGTTAAACAATTTGGCAGCTGATTACACTTGAACTTTTTAGTGTTGACAGTGTAGTGTATTGAAATTTATATTTCAAAACACTACACTGTCACACCAGTAAACTTGTCAAAAACCTTCCGTGCATTCCTACTTGAAACAAATATGTTTCATTAGAAACATCCTCACTTTGGAGATTTCAAAAATGAGCCATGAAGCTCTTAAAAGCTTACCGAGATTAGCATACATGACAAAAAGGTTGAAGTACTGCTGAAGATGTCGGCCATGCTCAGATACCTCCCTCCTCAGCAGGTTAAGCACGGCCCGTAATAGGTGATCACTCAGTGTCAAACTGTCACAGGCCTGTATCCAAAAATATTTAAAAGAGAGACAACAAAAAATATTCTTCAAGGTCTCCCTGCACACGTACATGGTTTAATAGCTTAGGCAATGTATCGCTTATTTTTTGTCTGTTGTTAACCGTCGTACTAACCTGTGTGGAGGAGCCTGGTGAAGTGACTGGGGCAGGGCATGGGCCATCCTGCAGTGAGAAGTGTGCAATGAAGACTATGAGCTTGGAGAAGGCTCCACGAACCTCGGCACTTGGGCACTCCAGCAGATATTCAGAGAAGCGCGTGGGGAATGCAAACAAGACATTGTGTGCTAACCAGCTGCGGACATTCTTACTGTGACGCAGTAGAATGCACAAGGCATCATACCTTGACAACAAACAGAAGTCAGGTGAGAGAGTGAAGGATTAAAGCGAGAAATAACACAACACATCATATACACACACCTACCAGTCACTAGCAGGGCCTCTGACTACTTTTTTGGTATGGAATCCTGTAGTGAACAGGAATCTAGCAGCAAGCTGAATACTTATCATAGCTATTTCTTCAGCTTCAGGCAGCAGGTAATCTTGACCTTGTCAAAGCAAACAGAGCCAAAGACTTAGCCATTGCACGCAGTCCACGCAGCTACCATATGTTTCCAGTGATTAAATCTGAACAAAGTACACTACTAGACTGCTACACTTAAATTGCGGTTTCACAAGTTCATACCTGGGGGTGGGTTCAGGTAGACACTATTGCAGGTGAGCAGCTTTTTGACAAACTGGAAGTACTCAAGGCTGTACTGCATGCGGCTGTGCATGAACTGCACGTTCTGCTTGCGCACAGCGCACTCGATGGCCGAGGGCATCTTGAGATGGTGAGTCTTTGGCACCAGTGTCATCTCCGCTATGTGTTTCAACAGCTCGCCATCAACGCTGACTGTGTCCATGCGCTCATAGAATAGGATATAGGCGTTCCACCAGCGCTTTTGGCGCCGGTATGACATGCGCTTCATCATGTGGTCAAATACCTCACCCATGTACTCTCCACCAAAGCACTGGTTCTTCATCTCCTCATCATCATCCATCTTGCACTCAGTGACGTCACCATCATCGAACTTGTACCAGCGATCTCGCTGGCCATCAGCACTGTTGCTGTGCCGTTGGACAATGTAGGAGTAGTAATGGCCACCGCTGGCCTGCCCTGAGTGCACCAGCACTCCTACTAACCGGTAACGGGAGCTTCCACCCAACTCTGGCTCTAAGGGTGCATTCTGGTTGATGACTTGCCTCTCTGAAGAAACTTCACTGCTCTCCAGCTTGGCCACTCCTGCCACAGTGTATGGCTCCATGTCTAACTCACGTGGGAACTCGAAGTAATCATTAAACTTTATGGCACACTCACGCTCCCAATCATAGTCAAAACGCTTGAGCTGAATGGCTAGTACTGGAGGAAGCTTCTTAATCAAGAGGCGCTTCACAGTATCAACCTGTGGAAGAAGACACACAACAAAATAAATATATGCACAATATAGGGTTTATATGAAAATAAACACTTTACCAAGCCAGTCTTTTTCTGATCTCAGTGGCTCCAGATTAGTTTTTTTTTGGGTGTTTGGTAAATTATATAGAGTCATGGGAAAAAGAAAGAACACCCTCCTTCAATTCTAAGTTTTTATTTATCATGACCTAAGTAACAATTGTGGGGTCCTCACCAACTTCTATAAACAAACAACCTCAGGTGACAATAAGAAATACAACAGGTGGGGAAAAAATAAGTACACTCTTCCTACTTCCACAATCATTCAGAGAGTAAATAGCAAACAGGTGTTACTAATGAAATGCGCACAATTAACTAATCATCAAGAAGTGTGACTACCTCTATAAAAGCAGAACGGTTTTGGCAGTTTGGTGTTCTAAAGCACTCAAGACTGTGTGTACATCATGCCAAAAAAAAAAAAAACCACAGAAGCAACTGTTGCTGCTCATCAATCTGTAAACCAATTCACCATTCTACAGTAAGAAGGATTATTTACAAATGGAGAGCCTTCAAGACAGGTGCCAATCTTTCCAGGAGTGGGCGTCCCAGCAAATTCATTCCAAAGTCAGACGGTTTAATGCTCAGAGCTATAAAGAAAAACCCACAGGCCTCTGTTAGCAGATTAAATGTTTTTGCTCATGACAGCATAATCAGAATAAGACTGAACAAGTATGGCTTTCGTGGAAGGGTGGCTAGGAAAAAGTCCGTTCTCCCCAAAAAGAACATGGCCGCACGATTAGGTTTGCAAAATTGTATCTGAACAAATCACAAAAGTTCTGGAACAATATCCTTTGGACTGATGAGACCAAGGTGGAGATGTTTGGTCATCATGCAAAGCAACATGTTTGGCAAAACCAAACACAGCAAATCAACACAAACACCTCATACCAACTGTTCAAGCATGGTGGTGAAGGGGTGATGATTTGGGCCTGTTATGCTGCCAGAGGACCTTGCAGAAAATTGCAGTCATTGAGACAACAATGAGCTCCACTGATGATGGTCTCAAAGGTGAGTTGTGCAAGATCAAATCTGCATGGGGTTTAATGTGAAGATGCACTGTGAAGCTCTGACCTGGCTCCAGAGTCTTGGGCAGGCAAGATGTTCAAGGACACTTATTATCAAATTTTTTGTTATTACATAATTCCATATCAACATTAAAACGCAACAATAATGATTTTATTCATTTTGCTACAGCTTCTTTCAGTGTTTGAATAATTTCTTTCAGGGTTTTTTGAACTGAAATAAGGATTTGTTTATTTACTCAGGGTGGAAGCTTGGTTTATATTTGGCCTAAATTTACAAACAAAGCTTTCATTAAATCTGATTTATTCCACAGCACTGTTGAGTTCTCTAATCTGAAGCTGTGGGTTAATTTTCTATAATAGCATGGCTCTGACAATAGCTCTAGCTGTAACAAATAATTGTTTTATATTAATGCGCTCGTTCTAATACGCTATCATTTCTGTAGTAACGGTTCATTCACATGGGGAAACTCCAGACCAACTACACATTTGACACTTTATCCACACTAGAACTGTGTACTGGTTGGTGCTGCACTGTCTTGTACTGTGCCTGTTGTCCTGTTCTAGTAATTATTGTACTGTCTTGCGCTGTTTGCACACGTGCAATTTATGTAGTCCTGTGTAGTCTTATTTAGTTCTGTATAGTCTCATGTAGTTCTGTATTGTTTTATGTAGCACCATGGTCCTGGAGGAACATTGTTTCGTTTCACTGTGCCGTATATAGTTGAAATGACAATAAAGCCACTTGACTTAACTAAAAATAATAATAAATCTATGTTAAAAATGTTATTTAACAGAGGCAAATGTATAAATGAACTGCTTTTCAATAACATCACACCCCGTCATATTTTATTCCTTACTTGCTGACATATTTGAGTTCTAAAATAAATAAAAACCTATCTATAACTAGAGTTAACTGCAGGTGAGATTGGAAAAACAATTTCTACCCGATTTTGAAACAGAGCACACTTCTATAACTGTCTATATTAGAGGTCTTCAATCTTATCCACAAAGGGCCGGTGTGGCTGCAGGCTTTCATTCCAAACAAACAGGAGCCACTCCTGAACCCACTTGTTTAATCAGTTTATCCTGGTCTCTATCAAGTGTCCCTCTTATTTGTCTGGAATGAAAGCCTGCAGCCATACCAGCCCTTTGTGGATAAGATAAGAAGATAAATACAAAGGGTTGCCAAAGAAAAACTTTAGATCATGCTCACAGTTGAAACTACAATCACTGAACACTTTATTAGGAACACTACACTAATACGGGGATTCATCAGATAAGGCTATGTTTTTCCAGTTTTCAACTGTCCAGTTTTGGTGACCCTGTGCCCACTGCAGCCTCAGCTTTCTGTTCTGGGCTGACAGAAGTGAAACCCGGCGTGGTCTTCGGCTGTTGTAGCCCTCAAGGTTCGACGTGTTGTGCATTCTGAGATGTTTTTCTGCTCAACACAATTTTATAGAGTGGTTATCTGAGTTACTGTAGCCATTCTCCATTGACCACTCTCATAAAAAAGGCATTTCTGTTCACAGAACTGCCGCTCACTGGATGTTTTTTCTTTATTGTACCATCCTGAGTAAACTCTTGAGACTGTTGTGCGTGAAAATCCCAGGAGATCAGAAGTTATAGAACTACTCAAACCTGTCTGGCACCAACAATCATTTTATATTTGCAAAATGCTTTGATGAACAAATAAAATTAAGCCTTTGTGGTACCCTAAAATGCTTAATAAAATGTTGTTAGTTTAATCTTAATAAAAATAGATACAACACAAATATACAAACTTAATTAAAAACCAATTGAAAAAGTGTAAATGTGAACAGATTTTTGGAGTACCTTCTTGTTGCACTTCTCACAATGATAAGCATTGGCTCCTTCCAGCAGGTCCCCTTTGACATACTGTTCCAAGGAATCTAGGAGGTTTTGATGGTTTCTGATGTCTACATTCAGTGTTGTGAAGGATTCTTCACACTCGTATCTACCAAAACATTAATATGACATAGTTTCACCCCCTCCAAAACTTCCAAAATTAGACAGAGAGGACAACAGACATTACCCTTACCTGTGGGGACAGCCCTGGCAGATTTTCTGGTCTGCAAATGAGCCACCCAAGACTCTGCTGAGCATGCTGGGATGCCCAAGGGCCTTCAGTGCTTCATCCAGGCTGTCTACCAGAGAGTTAAAGAACTCCAGAGCATCGTGTTGTTCCCTCAGATTGACTGGCTCCCCCCATAACCTGTAAACCAAATTTTTGTTGTTAGATGAACAACTGAAATGAATGCAATTATCTCTGATTGAAAAAGGAGGATATTCTAGTGATGTTACCTGAACTGTTTCCAGAACCCTCTAGGTACATAGTACTGTAGCCGAGATGCAGCAAGGTGGCCAAATATGACTTGCAGGTGGCGCAGCACTCCAATATTGTACTCCTTGCGGTCCTCAGCCTTATTGAGAGAGGACTTGTCATCAAATTGCTGATGATAATTGAACACTTCATCTTTGGGGTCCACATTACTCTGTAGCACAGTGATAGGTTATGCTTGGACAATGGATTTGCTGCCATTAATTTGGGGGTGGCAAAAAGATTAAACATGCCAAGATGATAATCTGCCAAATGCCATGACAGCCAAATTAAATTAGGCCTTTAATCAAGCCAAGGTGTTACAAAATTTCCACTAACATTAAGCTAGCCGATAAAATAAAACGCATAAACATAATTAAGACAGCGGTAGTCATTGTGCATGTCTGACTTTTACCTCGTTGTCCTGCTTTTCATCTCCAGACATATCGTCATCCACATCACTGACAGCACCCTCTATGGCCAGAATGCCATTTCGGATAGAGGGAATCATATACAGCTGCTGGATCACAGAGTTCATGTAGCATGTGGCGCCGGCATTCTTCAGACCTACAAATCCTTTAGTGGGTCGCGGCCCCACAGGTGGAAGATATTCCCATTCTGTAAGAGCCTCACAGCCTGAAAAGAAAAGAGTTAGTATTATTTACATTACTTAATGAAGAAATTAACCCAGAGGTTTCAAAACCTACAAAAAGTAAACTTTTCAATTTGTACTTAATCAGTTTAAATCACTTGATGTCTGAATTTAAACACTGGCCAGTAAATGCTAAATACTGAATTAAGCATTTATTCACCCAACAGCTAGTCATTCCACCATTTGTGCTAGAAAGTCATTTATGCTTCAAAGTCTTACGTGCCTTGGTAGTACATTTCTGTGAGAGTGTCAACAATCTGCTTAAGATTGCGTACACATCCCACAGCAAGGGCCACAAGCAGTTCAAAACCAGCATTAATGGAGGCAGGACTGCTGCACACTGGGATCGCCTGCTCAGGAGGGAACTCTCCAGTCTTGACATACTGTAGGAACACATTAGATGCTGGGAAGATGAAATCATCTATTAGCTCCTGCAAATGTGGAGAGATAGAAATGGGAATTACTAGAAGACCAATATATCCATAAGAATATATATTCAACTTAAACACAAGGTAAACTACAGCTTTGATATGAACTAATTTTAAAATAATCACATACATTGGCTTGGTTTTTAGGACATTTTCAGCTAAATTCAGTTCAGTTTTATTTAACCTGTAGTGTGCTTTGTTGGCACAACCAAGTGTACATTATTATTATTATTATTATTATTATTATTAGTAGTAGTAGTAGTAGTAGTATTATGAGAATTATTAGAACAATTAGAACTTGCTGCCAACACCGTTGACAGGGATGCGTCCACTGCCAAGTCTAGTCCTTCGTTTGACTGTTACTTCACATACCCTTAAAATATACCTTGACCATGTTTAGATTAATACCAAACTGTAATCAGTTTATTCAGGGGTATCAAAGATAAGCCCACACAAATCCTACAATTAACCACTTATTTCTGAGATATTGTACTAACAAGAATTTCCTCCTGAAGGACTGACAGATGGAGGGATGAATAGACAATTTGAACCTGTAAGTAACATCTCTATATGACAAACAGGAAAGAAGAAGAAAAAATTATTTCAGACATCTGACCTTGCTGTGAGCTTGACCCTATTTGGCTATTTGGATCAATCCCAGAGCCTAATCTGCTTGTTATAATGATAATTCCCTATGCATCCTACAAACATTCAACCACTCTTTCTTGAGATATCACGCTAACGAGAATCTCAGATGGACATACAGAAGGACAGACAGATGGATGGACGACCCCAAAACAGAATGTCTCATAATAAAACTTATATATAGAAATATTGAAAAATAAATAAAGCATTGATTTGGCATTGATAGAACATATAATACTGCAGTATCATTATGCTGCTTACCTTGATAAGGTTGGCCCCACCCTTTTCACAGCCAATGCAGAATTTTTTCTCAGGGGTCTGGAATGCTAAAAGCTCCTTGGTGACTCCCAGGTGACCTTCAAGAATGGTCTCTTCCACCCCAGTCTCCCCTGTCCCCTTTACTTCATCCTAGTGAAGGTATAAACTTTAAATTTAATCAATATGAACAGAAAACAATAAGAATGATGCATGGAAAAAGCTCCTATGCTACGTGTGTTCAGGGTATGAGCAATTAACATTTGAAAGTAAGTGAACTGACCTTGATTCTTTTCAACCAGTCAATTTCGTTGTTAAGCAGGACTTCTGCATTAGGCATGTTTATGTTGCTGTTGTATGCATAGTTAAGTAAGTGCCTCAAGAGGGTGAAGTAATCACCAGCATGCTTTGCCCTTTCCTTTGCAGTGCTCTGGAGGCAAAAGAAACATGCAAAACACAAGTTAGTTGTAACATTTTCCTCACTCTATTGCCTATCCAATTTTATTTCCCATCAAATTGAGGATTGCATCAGTGCATAGGCATATCTAGAGCATTTTTAATGGGGGAGCCAGGCTGGGGCACTGCCTCGAAAGAGGGTGGCCGCCAGTGACACAAATGAGCACTATTAAAAACATGGTAAAATTTATGGTACACTATTAAAAAGTGGTAAGCTGCAAATGTTACCTTAAGGTGCTATTTCTACCTGATCTAACCCTTAAATTTAATTGTGTTGGTGTTTTTGGATAACTTTTGTTTTTTTATATCCATAAAGTAAAATTTCTGTGAAGCCAGTGTTTATTTCTTCCCTTGCCTTTTCACATAACGAACTCTAGTTAGTAATATTCATCACCGATCCTGACAGCCATTTTTAGGCTGATGTCTTCAACGTTTAGGACCTAGTCAACATAATTCAATGATGTAAAACCAAAAAAAGAGATATTTTACTCAAATGAAAATACTTTCATCATCTTCATGTCAGTAGACACGCTTGATTTGTCTCATACCCAATCACCATTTTCGTGATTTGGCCATGACATCATTCATTTGGCCAGTATTTCATTCATGTTTTACGACTGTAACAGCTTAGCTGGATTGTTAATCATCCGGGGTTGAGCCCAGATTCTTCTCCATCAAAAAATGTTTAATAACGTACTTCTAAATAGACTGTTTTCATGCATTTCTTCTTGCATGTGAGGACTAATTGCTTTAAAAATGTGAAAATTGGACAAAAAGTTGGATGTATCATAAAACTTGCCTTGGGTGTCATCACTGTTTGCAGGACTACCAGACCGATAAAACATAAAACTTTTTGGCTATCTAACACGAGACTAGGCTAGTTCGGTGTCACTAGCCAAGGGCAGGCACAACTAAGCTATCACTGTATCAGTTTAGCTGGCTACAGGACCATGCAAAGTACATTAGCTGTCCTTATGCTCAAACCGCTCCAAGTGGAGAATTATTCAGGGCTAAAGAAAAAAATCCTTGTCTACCTACATGTACTTTTGTTTTTGCGTCTCTCCAAGCTCGATAACGCAATTTGCACTCGAAAAAAATTACACATTCCATCCAATGTCCATGACCAGATTTCAGCACTGAAATTCTTTGAAATGACATTTTCACCAGAAACGGTTAGAAACTGACTGGCATAAAAACAAGCCAATTGCAAGACATCTGCTAGAAGGGGCACCTGGGGTGGCCACCTGGATTTCAGTGGGGTACTGCCACCCTTGGCCACCACATACCACCACCCCTGCTTCAGTGGTCCAAAATATTGGGGTTATGGAGCCACTGTATTACTGAATAACCAATGGTGTCATGGTATTACCGTTACTGTAACAGCACTACTTAATTACTCATGCAATCGTTTTATACTTTAATGATAAAAACAATAACAACAATAATACACAACCCTTTATAATTATCATAATAACACTATACTTCTATGTACTACTATAAACTACTTCTGATACTACTGCTCCTAATAATAATAAATATAGCCGCAAGTAAGAATCTGCAGCGTCCAAGCACTCCATGCAAATAACACCCCCAGTTTTTGCCAAGATACACAGAACAATAAAGAGACCATAGATCAGGGGTGTCCAGTCTTATGTGGAAAGGGCCAGTGTGGGTGCAGGATGTATGTATGTATGCAGAACATACAAAATCTAAGTTAAATTGTTCTGGAGGCATTTTTGTTTGGGAGAAGACAAGGATTATCTGGGCTTCCACTTGGGCCATGGGTAGGTGCGTCCCCAAATTGATAAAACCCGCAGAGATCGTGACCTGCCCGAGAGCCAAGACCAAAAAGAAGGTGAGACAGTTTCTGGGGCTGGCTGGCTATTATCATAGGTTTGTGCCTAATTATTCGGATGTCACCAGCACGCTGACTGATCTCACTAAAAAAGGGAGCACCAGATTCGGTCCAGCAAACGGAGCTGTGCCAGCAGGCTTTTATTCAGGTAAACGCTACACTCTGTGGCGAACCACTCTTACATTCTCCTGACTTCTCTCTCCTCTTTGTTTTGCAAAAAGACGCATTGGACAGAGTGGTTCAGGCCGAACGGCTCCCCGGCCTGAGTTGGGCGGTGGAGGTACGTGGAAGGGCGGAGACAGAGAAAATTAGTGGTAAGGATCACACACCTGTGTGGAATATAGCTAATGAATATGCTGTGTTTCAGTGAGTGGTGGCAAGGTAAAGAGGGGAGAGATGAGAGCCATGGGAGAGAGATCTGAGCAGCACAGAGCTGTGTGTGCATGTGTGTGTATATATGCATGCACAGTAAAATAAAACTGCTGAAAAGTGAATGTAAAAAGTAAAGTAAAATAAAGAGCCCCTTTTGAGTTGTCCCAAGCCTTCCTTCTGTCTCCTCATTTCCGACCCAACTCAGGAAAATGTCACATACTCACTCCCAGAACAGTGAAGAGGAGGGTGATGAAGAAAAGGAGGGGTCGGTGGCCCATACAACATCTGGTGGCCATGAGGAAAAACTGCTCCTGAGCCATCTGACGCACCGACCTGGATAAATCACAGAGTGCATTACTGTGATAGCAAGCTTCGGGAGATGAAAAATATATGTACTTTGCAATGGTGGGTTTTTTTTTTCCCCATCAGATGGTAGAAAGTGTCAAACGTGCAGGGTACAAATGCTGAACAAAATTTTACATTTTGAAACCAACATTCAAGAGGTTATTCTGCAATAATAAAACCAGCCAGACAATTTGAGTACATTAGTAGGATATGTATGTATAGCAACGCAATGTATCTGTGCGTATGCTTGGTACTAACTTGCTCTGGCAGTGCAATAGCAGGTCGATGATGAAGGTCTGCCAAGCCTTCTCTTTGCTGAGCGTATCCAGGGCCGTTGGCATGAGAGCAAAACAGAGTGTCATGGTCTCCAGAGCCTCGCAGCACACCTGCTCATCCTCCATATCTGGCTCATTACCCGCGTTATTCTGTAAATCACCACTGGTTAGAGCATTTCTTGACTGCTCAGCTATGAGATATAGTAAGCAAATTGAACACTCCCGCTGTGAGGACATTAGTAAAACAACAACCATTCAAATTATGAAACTGATTGAAAAACATAGGAAGGAAGTTGGTCTTTTTGCCTTGAATTTTGGGCACTTTTACCTTCTCATATATCTTACTGATCTCCTCATTGGAGCTGAAGACGAGCTGAATGCTTCCACAGGCTGAAGCCCACACAATTTTCTGCACTGCTCGTATCACACTGATGTCTGGGATGTACTTTGATGCCTGAAAGAAATTCTGAGGATGGCAAAAAAAAAAATTGGAATGTGTTGAGTGGTTTACTGTTAAAACCATTTCAAGTAAAAATAAGCGCATCTTGTTTTGATAGGTGTTGCGACTTGCATGTAAAACTTTGGTACCTCATCAAAGATCTGCTGGGCCAGTCGGATAGCCACATTGCGCAACATGCATTCTGAGGCAGGATTAGGGATGTTCTGGAGAGCATTCTGAAGCACCAGGGCCTGGTCATGAGTTGCCTGATTTATCTAAGTGACAAATTAATAGTTAATTGCATGCACAAATTCTTACTTTGTTACATAAGAAAAACATACTCAGTAGTGCACAATAGCAAATCCAGTGCTTGATGTCCCTTACTGGTGATGTAGGGTTTGTGCCCTCCACCACAGGCTGGCAAGCCTCTGCCACTGCTTTAACATGACCGAACCCAATGGCAGTGAGCAGGAGCTTGCCAATTTTCAGAGCATTTAGGTAGGCACCACGACGCGTCTCCATGTCGGTGTTGGGCAGGAAGTTATTCCTGGTGAGCATGCCCAGTACCAATGGGAGACCTCCACTTTTAAGGAAGTTGTACTGGAAATCACTGGCATCTTCACCCAGAGTGCCACTGGCTGGCATAAGAAGGGCATACACAACCTAGCAATTGGAAAGTCTAGTTAGGGTGGCACAAAGTATGCTTTCACCAGTTACTCACATGTTTGTATAGCAGTGTTAGCTAGTTTTTCCCTGTTTTTACCATGACAACTAGCAACTGCTACACCCAAAAATGACAATTATTTACTAAGTATGTGAAAAATGTTGTATTTGATATACTATTTAGTATGACAGTATGCTGTTTGGGATATAACCATGGAGAGACTGGAATGTGCACCGTACATGCAATTTATTTAGAAAAAAAAATTCCATCAACTTTTTAAATCTTTTCTTGGCAACTTTTCATTATCAGCAAACTGTAAAAACGTTTCTCCTTGTCCTGCATTTCTATTCAGGATTTTTAGCCACAAATGAAAAATTCTCAGAAAACAATTTTGTCATATAAAAACGCACACTAAACACACAGAGTTAAACTGCATGCATACCTCGGTAAGATAGAGAACTTGTGAGGGTGAGGGGCCGAAGAAGCGAGAATCTAAGGTAGGACTTAGACTGTTCTCTCCCAGCTTAGCATGATCTAGACAGATTGCGCGCAGGTTCTCCACTGTAGTGTTGTCTAGAGACACAAATTTCAATTGTCAAAACCAGCTGCATTCACCTTATGTAACATGGTTTATGATAAGATCTTCTTAATACAGCCATTGCTGTATTAAACAGAAACCTGGAGGTATGAGCTTCATAAGGACCCTGGCTCCGTCCCGCAGTAAAGGCATGTTTAAAGTGCAGCCCAAATCAGCAACTTGCCACAGGAATGAGATATACCGCAGATGCAGCGACATGATCTGAGAAAGGAAGATAAAAGCCCATTACTACACTTTTTTTCTCCAACTTGGTCATCTGCCATGCCTACCCACTTGACAGCTCCCCTCTATCAAAAGACAGCAACACACCAAAGTGGATAAGGGCAAACTCATGCTCCCTACGAGACACTTGATGACAGCTAACAGCATAACAGCGTAACACACTCAGAGGAAAGCACTAACTGCCCACTATTTGCATACATGAGCGCACATATGCCCATGATTGGCTAGTGTCACACTGACACAGAATAGTGAGTAATGCCATGCCTCCCAGCCAGAGAGCTAATTTTGCAATATAGGTTAGCCACAGATGGCTGTGATCTTCTAAACACCTTTTAAGCATGATGGAGTGAATATTAACTTCAAATGACACAATTACTGTAGTACTGAGTTCTCCAAGCTTGAATGAACGGGCTTAAGAAGTAGAATATTTAATCATTCACAAAACCAAGATGGCTCACCACTCCCGGCAGGCAGCTCTCCACCTCTGGGTTGGGCCCATCACTGTAGGGGTTGCCATGGTTCCCAGGTGAGCCAGTGGATGAGTCAGAGGAGCTGTCAGGACTGGAGGGCATGTGGGCGCTGACTTGGGTCAACTTTGCAGTGATCAGCTACAGAGAGAGAACAGTGAAGAATAATAAAATTAACCATCGCCAAACATGTTAAAATGTTCTTGCTTGTGTCCATAAAATACTGTGCTCACTGTTTTGTCTTTAAGATTGAGCTGTCCAATTAGCTTGCGGTCATCTGCTGGGTCCACAATCTCTCCTCCAATGAAAAGCTCGATTTTGGTATGTGTACTGTTGGCTTTGATGCGGTTCAGTATGCAGCGGCGTACTGAGCCAATGGTGTCGTTAGTATGAGACCAGATGTCCAGGTCATCCACCTGCCGACCTTGGTTAGGAAATCGCACCACCAGGGTAATGTGCTTTCCACGAAACGCCCTGAAAGACAGCAAGCAAAGGCATACTAGAATTTAAATATTCTAACCCACATGTTCTGCTCATTACTATATTCAGTCCTACTGAATGAGGCCACCTTTTGATTTTATCCCAGTTCTGAAGTGTATTGTATAATACTAGATATATATTTATTTTAACTTCTAGCATGCTGTACAGTGTTTATGAAATTTTAGGTCTGGTTTACAAAAACTGTTATAGCACAAACATCATGATAATATAGAAGAAGGAGACATGAACATAGCTTACCGGGACATGGGAAGAATGGTTCTCTCCTCGTGGTAGTCACTGTCACACTCGTTAATATATTCTTTAAGCACAGTCAACACTCTGACCATACGGATGGCCTCCTGTCGAGCACAATTTATGCTGTCCTTATCCCCATCCAGCACACAAAGTGTGTCATATGAGGCCTTCAGGCGGTCGAAACAAGACTGGATGAAATCTTCATGGATCTCGACCTGAGAGTCACACAATGTCATATTTATTCATCAATTCAGCATTTTATGCAGACTGAAAAAAAGGCTAGGCCTTTACCTGATTGACTTGTAATTTTGGTCCAAGGTTTGTGTAAATCTCTTTCAGAAGATCTATTGCCCGATTGGCAATGTCATCACTTCCTTGAATCACAACCTGTGGTACACATTAAAAACTGGTTATTTCTTACCAAAGGTGGTGTTGATACTTATAGATTGCCTTCTTCAAACACTGTTAGCCCTACTGATCATGTGACATTTTCAGAAAAACAAAACGTGCAACAACTTACCCTCCAGAGGTAGTCAAGGCCTATGAGCTCCAGATCATCCATCATGTAAGCCCTGCGCTTGGCTACTAGCTTGCCCTCCCTGCAATTCACTGCCTTAAAGAAGCGCTCAAAGCACTTCATCCCATTTTCTGTCAGTAGTGAGGGGTCCAGCTGCAGCACGTTGTTCTCAAAGAAGTCCTTGTTGATGTCTGGGTCAAGGTCAGGCTCATCACCCATGAGTTTGGAGTACCATTTGAAACAAGCCTCACGGTCACAGAGGAAGACTGCATTCTCTGCCAGGCACTTCCAAATCTGCTTAGCCTGAGGAGCGCACAGCCATAACTGCCCATCCTTCAATAAGAATCTACACAAAGAGAGGCAAGAGAAACTTTTCGTGTGCTTACTGTCCTACTTAAAAACTCAAGTACACACTACAGCATCTATAGCACTATTTAAACCCTTGAAATCAACAAAATACTCTTTCCTTTATGATTAAATCATCCCACAATGAATCTTTATTTTTGACCAAATTTCTAAACACAGTATTCAAATCTGAGCAGTATGTACCACCAAATAACCCATGCAATGCTTTGTAAGAGGGATGATGAAACATTCAAAGTGCAACCTACAGGGCATATATAGCAATACAAATCAAATTGCAGTCCACAGGCATTGTTCATACAAAGCTCAGTAATTTAACCAATGGCAGTGTAAAGGAGTAGGATATACAGTGGGGGAAAAAGTATTTGATCCCCTGCTGATTTTGTATGTTTGCCCACTGACAAAGAAATGATCAGTGTATAATTTTAATGGTAGGTGTATTTTAACATTGAGAGACAGAATAACAACAAAAAAATACAGAAAAACGCATTTCAAAAAAGTTATAAATTGATTTGCATTTTAATGAGGGAAATAAGTATTTGATCCCCTATCAATCAGCAAGATTTCTGGCTCCCAGGTGTCTTTTACACAGGTAACGAGCTGAGATTAGGAGCACTCTCTTAAAGGGAGTGCTCTTAATCTCAGTTTGTTACCTGTATAAAAGACACCTGTCCACAGAAGCAATCAATCAATCAGATTCCAAACTCTCCACCATGGCCAAGACCAAAGAGCTGTCCAAGGATGTCAGGGACAAGACTGTAGACCTACACAAGGCTGGAATGGGCTACAAGATCATTGCCAAGCAGCTTGGTGAGAAGGTGACAACAGTTGGTGCGTTTATTCGCAAATGGAAGAAACACAAAATAACTGCCAGTCTCCCTCGGTCTGGGGCTCCATGCAAGATCTCACCTCGTGGAATTTCAATGATCATGAGAACAGTGAGGAATCAGCCCAGAACTACACGGGAGGATCTTCTTAATGATCTCAAGGCAGCTGGGACCATAGTCACCAAGAAAACAATTGGTAACACACTACGACGTGAAGGACTGAAATCCTGCAGCGCCCGCAAGGTCCCCCTGCTCAATAAAGCACATGTACAGGCCCGTCTGAAGTTTGCCTGAATGATTCAGAGGAGAACTGAGTGAAAGTGTTGTGGTCAGATGAGACCAAAATCGAGCTCTTTGGCATCAACTCAACTCGCCGTGTTTGGAGGAGGAGGAATGCTGCCTATGACCCCAAGAACACCATCACCACCGTCAAACATGGAGGAAGGAACATTATGCTTTGGAGGTGTTTTTCTGCTAAGGGGACAGGACAACTGCACCGCATCAAGGGGATGATGGACGGGGCCATGTACCGTCAAATCTTGGGTGAGAACCTCCTTCCCTCAGCCAGGGCATTGAAAATGGGTCGTGGAAGGGTATTCCAGCATGACAATGACCCAAAACACACAGCCAAGGCAACAAAGGAGTGGCTCAAGAAGAAGCACATTAAGGTCCTGGAGTGGCCTAGCCAGTCTCCAGACCTTGATCCCATAGAAAATCTGTGGAGGGAGCTGAAGGTTCGAGTTGCCAAACGTCAGCCTCGAGACCTTTATGACATGGAGAGGATCTGCAAAGAGGAGTGGGACAAAATCCCTCTTGAGGTGTGTGCAAACCTGGTGGCCAACTTTAAGAAACATCTGACCTCTGTGATTGCCAACAAGGGTTTTGCCACCAAGTACTAAGTCAAAGGGGTCAAATACTTATTTCACTCATTAAAATGCAAATCAATTCATAACTTTTTTGAAATGCGTTTTTCTGGATTTTTTTTGTTGTTATTCTGTGTCTCATTGTTAAAATACACCTACCATTAAAATTATAGACTGATCATTTCTTTGTCAGTGGGCAAACGTACAAAATCAGCAGGGGATCAAATACTTCCCCCCCCCAGTGTACCACCAAACAACCCATGCAATGCTTTGTAAGAGGGATGATGAAATATTCAAAGTGCAACCTACCATATATAGCAATAAAATTCAAATTGCAGTTCATAGGCAACGTTCATACAAAGTTCAGTAATTTAACCAATGGCACTGTAAAGGAGTAGGATATAAAATAGCAAGACTTCACTTGCTATGCACACCTGACTATCACACCCATATGTGGGCCTTCCCCAAACTGTTGCCACAAAGCTGGAAGCACACAAGTGTATAGGATGTCTTTGTATGCTGTACACTTTCCCTTCACTGGAACTAAGCGGCCCAAATCTGTTCCAGAATGACAATTCACAATGTGCACAAAGAGAGCTGTATAAAGTAATGTTTTGCCAAGGGTGGTGTGGAAGAACTCAAGTGGCTTGAACAAAGCCCTGAACCCAACCCAACTGAACATTGCTGGAATGAAATGGAACGGAGACTGCATCCCAGGCCTTCTCGTAAGTGGCCTCACTAATGCTCTTATGGCTGAATGGACACAAGTCTCCACTCTGCAAAACCTAGTGGAAAGCCTTCCCAGAAGACTGGAAGTTATTATAACACCAAAAGGGGGACTAACTCTGGAATGGGATGCTCATAAAGCACATGCGGGTGTGATGATCAGGTGTCCACAAACTTTGGCCATATAGTGCAACCAGATTTTGGGATTATTTTATAATATTTACCAAAATAAACACACAAAAAAATATTACCTTTGTAACCAAACAGACATTTCAATATTTTAGCACGTCAAAGTATATCATCACACATTTCTACCTTTCTATTATTTTGGTAACATGTTTGAATTACATTTGTACAAGCATATGTTTAGACATGAATAAATACACTGGGATTATTTAAGATTGAATAGGTATGGAGGAGGTAAGTTCTGACCTCAGGAAGTTGAGTCTCTCTTGAACTTCTTGCACATGGCTGTAGCGGCTGCCCACGCGAACTGTCTGAGGGTCAAAACCTAGATGCTCTGTAGACCACACACAGTTTAGAACCAAAGTTTTATCATGGAAGTTATACACACATTAGGAATGGGCGATGTTTTATCGTTATATATATCGTTTATGCGATATACCGATAGAAATTCTCCACACAATAAGAATTGGTCTTCCCGCGATAATAACGATAAAGCCTAGTTGATGACGTAATTTCTGTGTGCGACGGTCTGCGACCCATTCGCAGCTCATGTGCAGAGCGAAAACAAGTATGGCAGAAGGCGGACGTGAAGCTGAGGAGGAGTTTATCGCTAAACGAGGAGCCTGGTGTTTGGATTTTTACTGTTTTTTTAAATTTTTTTATTATTGTTTTATGTAATTGGTATATTTTAGGAGCCTATCTGATGATGGATACGTTTGACTTTTAGATCAATGTTTGTGTTTCTGAGGCTCTCAAGACTGCATGCAGCTATCACATGTAGCCAGAAACAATGGTGAAAATAGCTGTACTATATTTATATCGTCACTGATATCGTTATCACAATAAACACCAGAAAATATTGTGATATAGTTTTAAGTCCTTATCACCCATCCCTAACACACACACACACACACACACACACACACACACACACACACACACACACACACACACACACAGTCTTCCAATGCAAATTAACAAAAAAAAAATTACCAATCTAACTCTGACTATAAAAAAAAACAAGCAAAAGCTTTTAAAAAGCACACATTTGTGCAGTAATTGGACATGCCTTTAGAGAATTGTCGCATGCTCTCCATGTAAGCAGACAGGTTCTCTGCAACCAGTGTGACCAGTGCATGGTTGTGCTGCAGCTGGTTGATCAAGTCATGTCGGTAGAACACGTGAGGACTCCGCTGCGTCTGGCTGTCAGGGTGAACACAAACATGCAGACACTGTGATGAACACTCTATAAAAGCAGAGTAAGCAGAAGTGACTAGAAATTCAAATGACAACTGTAACCATATAACATTTACAGGGTTCCCACTCTGTTTAAGACATCATTCTAAAGGAAGCATCAGGTATAGATTTCAACTATCGTGATGGCAATCAAGTTGGATGATTTAAATGTCTGCGGAAACAATGCTGTCTGCAGCTTTAGATGGACAAAAAACTTTGTGTGTTGTATCTTGCCATGTGTGTTTATTTTTCACGTTTTGTATTCTATACTCACCATCCACTGTAATAGGAACACCTGTTCATTTATTCAGTTATCCAATCAGCCAATCATGAGGCAGCAGCATAATGCATAAAATCATGCAGATACAGGTCAAGAGCTTCAGTTAATGTTCACATCAAAGATCAGTATGGGTTCCTATTAAAGTGGACAGTGAGTGTATGTGAACCTTAATAACCTGCAACAGAGCAACAAAACATCTTTCTTTGATGTATTCCCTCGTCAGTGCTGCCGAACAAATAAAGCCCTGAATGTGTTCAGTCTCAAAACATGACTGAAGACCTAAATTAAGAAAATGACATGTTCATAAGGGCGACTTCACTATATATTGTAGTGTAGTATTGCATGTAGTGTAGTTTATATGATTTAATTTTCATATTAATTTACAGCTTTATTTACAGTCCCAACATTAACATACATTTCAGAATTTCTCATAGGATTTTGTGAGACTGTGGTACGTGGACCTCTGACACTCTAGGGGGGGTCTGAGGGCATGCTTATGGCGGCAAATCCGTGCCAAAAATCAGAGGGCATTATTGACACTCTCGCACGCAGACACTTAACGGACACTCTTTATCCAAGTCATTAATTTTTTTCGATTGATACCCTTGCAACATACGACATTATGTAATATAATACGTAAATACAGGGTATCTTTATCAGTTGTTAACAGACAGGAAGTGTTCTACCAGTTTACTAGCTAGCCTTTGCATTCTTGGGATGTTAATAGATAGCGATCCATCCAGCTATCATAATATTGCTAATCGTTCATGTAGTAAGACTCTTCATAATTCATTGTGAGCCCCCCAGATAATAAATCATTGACTTAGTAACAGGGTTGTGACTTTACTGTTGTGACTTGAAGCCACTGACTACAACATTGCTTCAAGACTGCACTTCAGGCGAACTGGTAAAAATTGCTCCCTGCTGAAGCCCACCTAACCAGAGCTGCGTAGTAACGTGCTACATTTACTTTGTTACATTTACTTGAGTAACTTGCTATTAAGAAAATAGCGGGTGATTAAGAAAATTGGCTTCAGGTGGGGTCTATTCCGAAATATGCAGTGCTCTCAAATCTATGTACATTTCAGCCAAAACACTGCATGCAAACATATTTTGTTAACATTAGGCATATCTGGAGTGGACCAACAATCTGTCAGTGGTGGATGAAGTACCTGAAGGCCACACTTGAGTAAAAGTACAGATATCTTACCAGAAAATGACTTTGGTAGAAGTTAAAGTCACCTTTTAGAATATTACTTGAATAAAAGTCTTAAAGTATCTGATATTTGTTGTAAAATGTAGTTAAGTATTGAAAGTAAAAGTACAAGTAAATGCTGTTAATACAAAAAGTTTATTCTTTTTAAGCATGTACACCACCTTAAAAATGAAGCCTTCAAGCTGAAGCTCTTGAAAGGAAAGAGCTCAGTCTCTAGCAGCTTTGTCAGGGGCAACATGTCATTCAATTTGCCAAATTGCAAAACTTTCAGAGTAAACAACCCACCATATGGCTGATCGTCTGTCTTCTGCAGTATGGCAGAACTGTAATATTGTACTATACACAGTTTGAACAACAAGATTGTGTTAAGTTTTAATTTTAACTAATACAGACATCCGAACCTGCAAAAATATGTACTTACAATGTTTTGTATTATATTATACTATATTATATTACTGTATTATTCAACTCATGGGGTCATTTTTTTTATTCAATAACTACTTTACACAAGTCTAGTTTGGCCTCATCACCTAGACATCAATACAGTAGCTCCTTATAGCAGCTAGTTAAAATAACATTAGCTATGCTAATGGACGAAGGACATTAAACTCACCTCAACATTTTTACAGTCATTTAACCCACCATGTGCAATTGCGAAATCACTGCTGCAAACAGTGCAGCGAGCTACATTGTCGTTATTGGTTTTTTTACCCCTATTATGCATGGGCTCACTTTAGTGTTGTCTGGGGTGAAGTGCGTTTTGTACTTCTTTTTTTTTTATTTGGACACTGCCATAGCGCTGCAGACACTAAACTGTACTGAACTGATGGATGAACTGGAGAGAGAGAGAGAGAGAGAGAAAGAGAGAGAGAGAGAGAGGTTGACTGTAAAGCCCACATACCAAGAAAACTGATAGGTTAGTTAGCACAAAGAGAGACCAGTCAGGACGCGTGCTGTGTCACTCTCACCACGTCTGTCAATCACTCTCTCGGTTTCTCCAGAGCCCGTCTACTAGGCCTATTAGAGATGACCATTGAACTCTCTCTCACTCGCAATAAAAGTATACATTTTATTTAGGAAATGTAGTGGAGTAGAAGTGAAAGTTGACAGAAATATTAAAACTCAATTAAAGTAGAGATTCTCCCAAAATAAGTGAGAACTTTGAGAACATTCATTGCTTTTAAGCACTAGTTCCTTAGTGACTTTATGTGGGGGATAAAAGTCATTTTATTGTCCAAGGTGAGGCCTAGGAATTTGGCTTCTCTTACGACCTTGATAGGTTCTCTGTCGATAAACAATTCTGGGTCATGGTGCAAGGTCCGAAGAAGGCAGAAATGGATGCATACTGTCTTGGTTTTGGAGAAATTGAAGCCATTTTCCATTTCCCACTGGTTTATTTTATTTATGCATAATTTTCCCCATGTAACATGCAAATGTCGACAACAGAAACTGCACAGTATATTTGGTCCTATAACATTGACAATGTTATTTATTTTGATCATGAACAGAGTAACAGATAGGATACTTCCTTGAGGAACTCCTTGCTCCTGTATGTGTGAGTTTGACATAGTGGTTCCTATCTGAACTCGAAAGTATCTGTTAGTCAAAAAACTGGAGATAAAGATATGTAGATTGCCCCTGAATCCCATTTTGAGAAGGTCTCTTCGGATCCCATATTTCCAGGTAGTTTCGCATGCTTTTTCCAGGTCAAAGTATACTGCTATGACATGTTCCTTTTTGATAAAACCGTCTCGGATGTACGACTCCAGTCTACAACCCCAATTCCGAAAAGGTTGGGACAGTATGGAAAATGCTAATAAAAACAAAGAGGAGTGATTTGTAAATGTACTTTGACTTATATTTAAACAAAAAACGTATAAAGACAAGGTATTTGATGTTTTACCTAATCAACTGCATAGTTTTTTGAAGATAAACGTTTATTTTGAAATTGATGCATGCAACACATTCCAAAAAAGTTGGGACAGGGGCAATTTAGGACTAATAGCGATGTAACAAATTGAAAAAAGAAGGTGATGTGTAACAGGTGAGGCAATCGTCTTATCATAGTATATAAGAAGCCTCCAAAAAAGGCCTAGTCCTTCAAGATCAAGGATGGGTCAAGGCTCGCCAATCTGAACAATATTCCCCAAAGACAAATCGGTAGGATTTAGGGCATTTCACCTTCTACAGTGCACAATATAATTAAAAGTTTCAAGGAATCTGGTCAAATCTCGGTGTGTAAAGGGCAAGGGCGAAAACCACTAATGAATGAGTGTAATCTCCGATCCCTCAGACTTAACTGTCTTAAAAACTGTCATGAGTCTGTAATGGATATCCTGACATGGGCTCGGGAATACTTCGGTAAACCTTTGTCAGTCAACACCATTCACCGCTGCATTCACAGATGCAAGTTAAGGCTTTACAATGCAAAGCAGAAGCCATACATCAACACTGTCCAGAAGCGCCGCCGACTTCTCTGTGCTCGATCTCATTTGAGATGGACAGTAGCACAATGGAATCGTGTTTTGTCGTCTAACGAATCAACATTTCAAATAGTTTTTGGACAAAACAGCCGTCATGTTCTCCAGGCCAAAGAGGAAAAGGAACATCCAAGCTATTATCAGCGTCAGGTCCAAAAGCCAGCGTCTGTCATGGTTTGGGGGTGTGTCAGTGCCCCAACTTGCACATCTGTGAGGGCACCATTAATGCAGAAAGAAATGTACACATTTTGGAGCAACATATGCTGCCATCCAGAGCAGGACAACGCCAAACCACATTCTGCCCGGATTACAAGCGCATGGTTGCGTAAGCAGAGAATGTGGGTGCTTGCATGGCCTGCCTGCAGTCCTGACCTGTCTCCGATTGAGAATGTGTGGCGCATTATGAAGCGCAAAATAAGGCAACGAAGGCCCCGTACAGGTGCACAGCTGAAGAAATGCATAAGGGATGAATGGGGGAAAATTCCGCTTGCTTAACCAACTGGTGTCTTCAGTGCCCAAATGCTTAATAAGTGTTATTAAAAGAAAAGGTGATGTTACACAGTGGTAAACAATCGACTGTCCCAACTTTTTTGGAGTCCAGCAGTCATTTTTTTTGTGGTTTGTATCTTTGCCATGTCCGGGTGGACATCCACCGGGTATACGCCAAAGATATAGGGGTGGTATACTCAGGTAAGCATGTCAGAGATATGCATTACCCGATTGACCCTCAGCCAACGCCTTCTGCAAACCTGACGGTTGTTCTACGTGGTTATAGTATTTCCACGGCAAGTCTTGACTAGCTGATTGGCTGGAGCGGGCCCTTCCAACCTCCTGTCTAAGTGAAATACATGCTTACAAGTATTACAGCCACAGCAAGCCTCATTCCTCAAATACCAGGATCTCCTCTTCCACTGACACAGGTCGCAACTCACGGCTTAACAAGTCGCCCCATTTGTCACCTCTTACGATCAGCAAGGGGGTGCTAGGGACCTATTCTACCCCAGGTGCCCACAGGATTACATTTAATGATGAATGTCAACAAATAAAAGTGTCTGACCTGGCAAGTCTACCCAATGAAACAAATTATGCATTTTACAACCAATATACACAATTTAAGTTACAGACACAGTGAAAACTCATAGTGAATTATCCATTCTAGCAGAAGTATTATTAAATATAAAATGCTGCTGACTGACCTAAGATTCTGAGGGGCCTCTCCAAACAGGCTGCAGATCTCTCGGATCTGTTTTAATGCTGGGATCACCCACTTATCATTGGTTCGCAGTTCTTCGATGAAACGGTCTATCCACTGAACCTTCTGCGTGTCCCGGTCCTATAGAGATGTGAAAGAAAAGGATGGGGTCAAACAGAAGAAAATATTTTAAAGTGTCTTTGGTAACATTACAAATAAAGGAGTGTGTTATTAATTGGCTGATAAACAGAAATTAGAGGTGAATTTGAATAATTTAAGAAGACCTGGGAACAACTGTAGTCCAAAATCTTAATATGGGCACTTAGGGCCTGATCCATAATGTCGACAGGGACATCGTCGCTATGCGCCAGGTTCCACAGCAGGTTAAGCACCTTGTGAGCCATCACACCATCCTTGTCGTCCTCTGCCAGCCGGCGGATCAACTCCAGCAGCTTCTCCCTCTGCTTCTTACTTGCATTTGTCCAGCTTGCCTGTCAATAAAGAAAACAAGAATTGCTGCTTACAGTGCACAACTGTAACCCTACCTAATAAATAAACAAAATCAATAATATTTCTTAATCATTTTGCAGTAGGACCTTAAATTTGAGCATTTAATTTGGAAATACATACAAAGGTTAGAAAAAACTTTCTTTTTTTTTTTTTTTTGTCTTCTTGGGTATGATGCTACAAGCTACAACTCGATTTGGGGATCTTCTCTCATTTGTCCCTTCAGAATCATCAGAAACATTCATCTACACACTGTTATATTTGTTCTAACTTCAGCATTTCTGACCTTGAAGCAGTCAAACAGATAGTCAAGCTGCTCTGGTGAGAAATCCCAGGCCAACTTAGCCAACAGGTCATGGACATTCTTCACAATGGCTTCATGCTTACCAGCCTGAAATAACAGATATAAGAAAAGACTTCTGATAATTAGACTCTCTAATATTGGGTCTCACTTATTAAATCTTTTAGTACAGTTGTGTGTAAATATTTGCATAAGCCAAAACAAACTATAAATTTCAGCTGGATTTACAAAAATTTCGGAAACACTTATTTTCTTAGTATGCGTATGTTGATGAATGCCAATCACCCACAAATTACCAGGCACATGCACAGCGCAGATTTGCATTTGGTGATGCCCACAAAACCATATAAAAGACAAAGATCAAATGAGTCAGCTGAAATGAAAAGCGAAAGGCAAAAAAAGGCTTTGTCAGTGGTAGAAGTGAAAGTTATTATGACTCCGGTCTATGCCAATAAAAATATATTATTTAACAGGTAACACTACCCGAAAGTCCAAAATCTGGAGCCAAATTACGGAAAAGATGAATTACATGTGAATTATGTGAGATAAAATGAAAGTGGTTTGACATGAAAACAGAAAAATATATATATAATTTAATTTATATTGGCTTGTTTTCTTTTTTTTATATTTAATATTTCTTCAGTCAATGCCATTAATATGAAAAGGCTGGGTTTCACAAACATTTCATTAAATTATTGTAACTAAAATCTAAATCTATTTAAAAAAAACTATTTAAACTTGACAGTGTAATCCATAGAGAAAAGTGTAGTAACTCATACCATTTTATATGATTTGAAGCCAATCAAAAAGGTTTACAATCAAACAAAGTTATTCTTCTTATGCAGACATTTACACACACACTCAGTAGCACAAGTAGGATATTAAAACTTTTTTGAAATTATGACATTTTCATGAAAAACTAGTTTCTTGTGTAAATGCTCCTATGAATGATTTGTGAAAAAACATCTGTTTGTATCGAGCTTGGTAAATGAGACCCGTTGATGTCACTCTACTGTTTTGTAATTGAGCTAAATTCAAGTCATTATAGCTGAAGTACCTGTGCAGCCCAGATGTTGTCCAGGTCCTGTAAAGTAAGTGCTTTTTCTTTTATTACAAAGCGCAATATCTTCTCTAGTTTCTCCACATACTGAGGCTGGTGTAGGCTGTCCCTCAGAACAATAGACAGAATGTTATTCTGCTGAATCCATTCCTAAAAATGATGGATGAAGAGATTTCATAATAATAGGTTATTCATAATAAAACCAAGACTCAATTAAGGCCCAAGTTAGCAAAAATAAATAAATAAATAAAAGAATGAGCAGAGCACAACCCCTCATTATTTGCCACTGTCAATATATTTTTAATGAGGTATTTTAATAGTAAATACCTCATTTAAATTAAGCCAACAATAAAATTAGCCAAAATATTATCTGAATTTACAGTTTTCACTCACTGTCATTAATATTTCTTAAATTTTCTCTTACCGCCATCCGTTCAGCGGTGAGCCACTCCTCTTCCTCTGGGTTGCCATGGCGATGGGTGTAATATGAAACGCTTGAGATCACCTTGTTTACTTCATTCAGTGCATTCATTTTTCCATTAAAAGAAGAAATTTGCAATAACCTGAAAATGCCAAAAGATTTATTTGTATATTGTATATTTGATTTAAGTTTAACTGTGTATATTTGATTTAAGCAACTTTCTTTTAGAATGCAAAAGGAATGACAAATTACAACTGTCATTGCCAATCTGAGCCATTAACAAACCTAATGTTGACTGTTAAGGTGACTCACCTAAGGATCATTTTTAACCTAAAGATTTCTAAATTCTTGACAGTTTCTTCTTGGCCTGGTAATCGCGATGCTAGGTTCTTCAAGGACTTGATTATCATAGAAAGAGCATCATTTTTGGCCTCATTCTTGGCTTCCTTCTTAAGTTCTTCATCTGTGAGATTCTCCAGAAACTGTGGAACCATTTCTATCACAGGCAAGAAAAACTTCTTCACTGTGTGCAATGTCAAAAACTCATAACACTGCCCAAATGGCCTGTGAAAAAAGAAAAAAACAAACTAAACTATTACTCCATCCATTGACATTATATACGAGGCATCTTTCTGTAGAGATAAACATCTTACTTTATGAGAGCTGCAATAATCTGCACATTAAGGGTCTGGCCACTCATGAAACGGTCATGCAGAATCTGAAACCCCCCAAGTGTGCCAAATTTATTTATAAGGTCCACCAGCCAGCCCTGGGCAGAGAGAAAGACAGACTAAAATGAATAAAGATGAAGAAAATTATACCTTTCATCATTATATTTGTAGAGTACTGGGACACATCTAAGTGTTATCTGCAGCAACTGATGAAGGAAAGCAAAACTAAAGGTTGAACTTACTTTAGGTGAACGAGCGTCTGGTGGGCATGCAAAGAGCTCATCATCAGCGAGCTGGGGACCAGCAGGTACGCTCTCAGATGGGCGTGTTCCATTGTAGATGTGAAACTTGCAGTGGGGGTTGGTTGCCATGGCTAGGAGCTCAAGCAATGGAAACCAATCTTGAGACAGCTTGACCACACATAGCTCCACCAGCCGATGTGTGTTATTGATGATACATCTCTGTGGAGGGCAATCAATAGCCCAGCACAGAGAATAGATAACAACATTAGTAGAATGCCACTTTGACCGGGTCCAAAAAAGGTCAAAGCATCTCATGGGTTCACAGGGTAAACAATTCAATAATCTATTATAATGCCTAAAGCAGTTGTGACATGAATAGCTCTGACAACTACTTACATGAATTTCAAACTTCCAACCACTCACTGCCTCATCGGTCAGAATTTTTGTGAAGGAGATTGTCAGGCCATCTCGAAAAAATCTCTGACATGCCTCAGATTTCACATCAAGCCCTTCAGGGGAAAAAAAATAAACAGAGCACAAATATCTTTCAGAATCCAAACCACAGCTAGGTTCATTTGTAATAGAGCTCGATTATTTTATTATTCGTATTACTAGAATTTATTTTTACCCTTTTTACTTAGATCTATAGCAGCTTCAAGCAGAACTTCTAGTTCCCCCTTTGGCAAGACTGGAACCACCCAGCGAGGCCTAAAACATTGAGGAAAAAATAATATTATAATAAATTACTATATTTACTATAATACATTACATTAATGAATACTTAGTTCATGCCATAATGTAATAATTGTTTATATATAATACATTTAAATTCTGCCAGCATTATTACTTGCTGGTTTTCTTTAAAGAAAACATCATTTGTCAATCAATGCTGCTGAACAATATCAGTTATAATTGGTAAACCAAAATAAAATATAGCTGCAAGCAGCGATTACGGGCCCAAGCACTACGGTAATAAAGAGTAATAAAGTCTGATGCGTTACCATGGCAACACTATTTAAGATATCAAGACTCCTTTTGCAATTTTACATCAGCTGTGTCTTGCCCTTATTCTGACCAAGTCTGAGGAAATTCGGGTAAATATAAGAGGATTATTGTAAAGTATGTTGTAAGTCACACATTTCCTCCTGCCAGTTGGTGGCACTATGACCGTGACGCACAATAGCTACATCCATGTAATCAGACCCCAGTACCAAACATACCACTCAAGTTTCATCTAAATCAATGTACTCAGAAGATATGAGACACTTCCTGTTTCCCCTATGGGTTGCAAGGCACTGTCAAAAGATCTCCGGGATAAAGTTGTGGACAGGCACAAGTCAGGAGATAGATACAAAAAACAAAGGTATTGGTCGATGAGAACAATATATGTACTGAGTTTCGTACATATACGTACAAGTATGTACAATATATGCAAGTTTTTGTACCGTGTAAAAGGGGGCGCTACAGAGCCCCCCACCACGCCCATGTGCAACCCTTGCCTGGGCCTAATGGCTGATGTGTGTGCCGAAATTCTTGAGTTTTTGAGCATGTTAAGGGCCCCAAAAGCACCCGAAAACTAAAAAATTAATCATCCTTAGGAAAACAATAGGGCCCTGTGCACTTTCAGTGCTTGGGCCCTGATAATCCTTAAATAAATCATCCTTAAAAAAAAGAATAATCCTTAGGAAAACAATGGGGCCCTGCGCACTTTCTATGAAAAATCTATGATCATTTTTAGCATATAGTGTGTCTCACACACTCAGGACCAAAAATAATCAGTCATGTGGGAAAGCAGTCCTTTCACCATGGACCTGTAAAGTTGCAGCAATTATCTAGACCAGGGGTCTTTAATCTTATCGCAAAGGGCCGGTGTGGCTACAGGCTTTTATTCCAGACAAATATATGCCATAGGTCAAAGAACCTGTAATTAAGGCAACATACATTCACCAGCCACTTTATTGGGAACACCATAGTAACACTGGGTAGGATACCCTATGCTCTCAGAATAGCCTCAGTTCTTTGTAGCATGGATTCAACATGGTGTTGGATACATTCGTTTGAAATTCTGGTCCATATTGAAACACAAATGCTGCAGATTTGCCAGCTGCTCATTCATGCTGTGAACCTCCTGGTCTACCACACCCCAAAGGTGCTCTGTTCAATTCAGCACTAGGCAACTTCTCTGCCTAGTTTCAAGACCCACCTAAAAACATATCTGTTTGAAATGTATTTTCAATGATTTATTTATTTGTTTTTTCCATTGTATGTATTTGTATGTATTTTATGTATTTGATATATACTGTGTAAAGTGACCTTGAGCTTTGGAAAGGCTATATAAATAAAAATTCTTCTTCTTGTGCTTTGTGACATGGATCATTATCATGCTGAAAGTAGCCATTATAAGACGCATGTGGTCAGCAACAATACTTGGCTCGGCTGTGACATTCAAATGATGCTCAACTGGTATTTCGCAGTGCATGCGAAAAAGAAAAACAATCCCCACACCATAATGCCACCACCACCAACAGGCAGGTTGGGTCTATGAATTCTTAAATTGATTATTTGCAAGAATATGCAGGTGTGCAAGTGTTCCTTTTAAAGTGGCCAGTGAGTGTACACCTATCTACAATAATTTACCTAGCTAATACAGAGAGCTTCCCTGGTCTAGTATTCTAAAGGTGATTGTATTAATGCACTGTTAGTCTTCACATCTGCAATAAGCATAATTTTTAACAAGTTCTACATTTGACTTGGCTATCATCTTGCTATATTAATCTTTGTACTGAAAAACTAGCTAACATTTGCTCAACATTAGAAGACCACAGACCGGTTGATCATATCATCCAGCTTGGCCAGGTCTGTGTGGGGGAATGCTGGCTCCTCCTCTTCCTGTGCTTGCTGACCATCACCCTGATCCTGTCCCTCTGGTGGGCTCAATGGAGATGTTTCATTAGAAGAGTTGGGAGAAGGTGTCTACAAACAAACACACACACACACACACACACACACACAAAGTATAACGTATGTATATAAGACAGCAGAACAGACATAGATAAATAATAAACAGTAATTTATGCTCATCTGTGAACAAACAGGATAAACATACATTCATTTAACATACATGATAAACATACCAATGCATTTAAGTCCCAAGGACCTAATACCATGATTGCTTTCTAAATAATTCTAATATGCATGTACAAAGTATAGGGACTTTCCAATATCTGCATATTATATATATATATATATACATGATAAAATTTCATCTCCTTCTGGAAGTGGGTTGTTCTAATCTTGGGTAAAGCTTAGACAAACTTTAGGGTTTTCATCAAAACTATGCATTCAGATTACATCGCACTGCTTGAGTCTGAGCAAACTACTACGCTGATAATTCTATAATTATAATGTTGAGTATTTAGAATAACACTTAAATCTGGCATAATTTTGACAAATATTTTAATATGTAGTACTATGTTTCCTGGCTCTTTAACACATGCTACAATTTGCACACACACACACACACACACCTGGTTCTGTGGTAGAGGAGCTTGACTCTGGCCATCCGGGGCTTGGCTCTGACCATCCGGGGCTTGGCTTTGTCCCTGGTTGTCACTGCTCCCCATGGGGGAACCCCGGGTGGTGGCTGTCATGCTAGGCACAGGGCAGATCTTTGCAATCTTGTCTGCTTATTTAGCAGAAGCAAGAGAAATCACTGTACTATGGAACCAGAAGCTGAAAGAGGAGGAGAGCAGCACCTGGAGCTTAGGTTGAGTTGCAGTGACCATTGCATAACCTGCAAGATACACACAGAGATGTAGGTTTATGTAAATGAAGAGACAAAGCATGCAGGTGGCAGCAGTACAACTACTGCCATGATATGGTTATATTTTGTAATTTGTTTTAAATCTGCATTCATTTTTAATTTGACTTTCTGTAATGTGAAAGTTGTTGAACTGGTTTAAGAACATCTACTCTCAAGCCTGCTTTCTCAGAGCACATACACAACTGTCCAGGACCAGACGCTCTCATCTAACCTTTCCTCAGAAACTGATAGAAATAGAGTATGAAACTTGCATACATTCATACAATTTCAGATGGACTACAACACATCATTACCCATGATCCTATTGCCATAGTCTGTGTTTCTAATCTGTTAACTCCCTTACCATAGTGTTAAAAGGACACGCTCTAATAGTAGCACAGAATATATTCAGGGGTGCGCAGGTGCGCATGTCTGACTACGTTCCGAAATGCATGGGGTTAATTATTTCAGAGTTCTCATTTGCGTACCAGCAAAATAGCTAATAGCCATCAACAAACAAATACAGTATATTGTTTTGGCTTGCCCGAAAGTAACACTGGGGAAGATGTTCAAAACACAACAGACATTAAGTAACTTCTTTGGCATTCTGCCACCTGCAGAAAAACGTCAGACTGAACCTGAGCGAAAACTGCCTCCAAGTGCCATAGAATGAATCCCATGACGAATAAACCAAAATGTGGTAAGATGTCATTCACATCATCTAGCAGACAAATCAATTTTTCAAAATTACCAAAGATTTGCGGTACACATCAAAAGACACATCAAAGCCCTCTTCGATTAACGTGATCAAACATGAGTACAGCCAAAAGGTCTCATTTACCAACAAACATCACTGCGAAAGACTGTAAAACAATTTGGTGCAATTGCAATGTCATCAGTTCAAGTCGTTTCCTGCAAAAAGCACAAAAAACTCTGCAAACTGCATCTCAAATATAAAAAAATATTAAAAAGCCGCAGCTATATCAAGAATTTTTGGCCGCAACAATAATAAAGAACTCCCCGAGATCCTGTACATACTGACCAATGAGGCTAAAGCTAGAAGACTAACAAATGACTTGGTGTGGGTTGCGCAGACTGGAACGTAGTGCCTGGAGTTCAGTCCTGAAAGTTACATATTTTCCTCATGCCCTCAGAGTTATTAAGTGCCTGCTATATGCCTTTTACTCAGGTTTGGCTTCTGTCTAGCCACTCTAGCATAAAGACCTGATTGATGGAGTATTTCTGAGATGGTTGTCTTTCCAGCAGGGTCTCCCAGGTTCTTCAATCTCTGCGGAGGACTTCTGAAGCTCTTCTGAAGCCTTCAAGCCCAGTTACTGAGTTTGGGTGAACAGCCAGCTCAAGGAAGAGTCCTGGTGGTTCCAAACTTCTTCCCTTTCACAATGATGCAGTCTACTGTGCTCCTGCTTTAGACATTGTTTTTTTAACCTTGCCCAGATCTATGTCTCGATACAATTTGATTGCAGAGGTCTGTGGAGAGTTCATGGCTTGGTTTCTGGTCTGACATGCACTGTGAACTGTGAGACCTTATCCACACAGGTGTCTGCCTTGCTAAATCATGCTCAATTAATTGAATTTCCCACAGGTAGACTCCAGTCAAGTTCTGAGCTCAATTTGGAGTGCCTTAGCAAAGGGTCTGAATACTTATCTACGGGTGCTTTCACACCTATTAGTCCGGGTTGCTGAGTCTGAATCAGAGCTAAATTGAAACTTTTGGTTCATTTGCTATTTGGTCTGGTTTGTTTTATCATTGCACATAGATACCCAAAGTAAAAAAGCAAGAAACACATGCAGAAAAATTGGTCAGAAATATTATGACAGAAAAAATTTAATTAAAATAGAAAACTGGGAAATCTTAAAACTCCCCAGATCACAGAGCACACAGAAAAAACCTCCAGAACACATCACATTTCTGCAGCACTTAGCTGTTCTCTGGCTCATTTTAGCAGCTCACAGAGACAGAAATATGTCATCTGCAACTAAAAGTGCATGACCTGTTTGGTTCAATTCCTGTATTTGGGTCAATTCAAGATTGAATAGCTTTCTCACTACTATCAAACCGCGGTAGCATTTGACTGGAACCATACTGAGACCACCTCCCTGAAAATATGTGTTCACCTACCAAACCTAACTGCACCAAAGAGGAAGTCAAACCAGGGCTTGATTCAAACAGACTAAACACTGCATCTGTGAAAGCACCCTAATATTCAAGTCTTGAATACATACCTACATACATTATATATATGTGTGTGTGTGTGTATATATATGTGTGTATATATATGTATGTATATATGTGTATATATATGTATGTATATATACACACACACACACACACACACACACACACACACACACACATATATATATATATATGCTGCTATAAAGAGAAATTATTTTCTCTCCTTATTGAGCTGTGTTTTGATATGTCATATGTCTATGTTGAGTCAAATGTTTTTAGATAGTATTTAAATGGAACAACATATATCACACATAAGCCCAGTCAAAAACGGAATCATTTATTTATATGACAACTGATTGAAGCTTGAAAAACCTTTTTCAAAACACAAATAAATAAATAAATAAATGAATAAATAAATAAATAAATAAATAAATAAAAGTTCAAAGTGATCATGACTTTTGTGCATTGCAATAAACAACTGTTTATTTGGCAGAATCATGAAACAAAATTCTTTACATGAAAAATATTGAAAAACATACAAAGACCTTTGGGTAAGGTTGCAGTCATAAAGAATTTCTATAACACATAAACGGAAAAGTCTATACTGAGTTTATGAATCTTTTAAAAAAATAATAAAAACACAACAACTGTTCTTGATAAGTGCGGAGATATTTTATAGATTGTATACATAGGCAGTCTTAGGCTGACTCACACCAATATATGACTACATCCTATCACTTGCAATTTTTGAGTATTATCTATAACGGAAACGTAAATGAGCATTTCCTCTCTCATCATGGCATTTTAAAGATCATTTAGTGTTGGCACCTACACCTGTTGGTTCGCTCTAGCAAACCATTTTTTTTTATATGTAACATGCCTATCTTAGTTAAAATTTTAGGGGTAATATTAGATTATTTCACTTATTAGCAATTATAATACAATATAATACAGGAAGTGCTCTCAGTTGCAAGAAGATATCAAAATAACACATTGAACAAAGTGCAAGATAAAGAATGAGTGAGTGATTGTGTGAGTGAGTGTTAAGTATGTAAGTGAATAGGTGGGTGAGGTTTTTTTTTTTTTTTTTGAACATCAAACAAAAACAATTAAAAAATTATAGTAAATAAATAGTACACTATCCCCTTAAACAAGCATGACACCAAACAACAGCAGGATTAAGACGCTGATCATTTAAAACATGCTAGAGAGAAACAGGTAATCAATTTTGGACTTCATGTATGTTCTGTAAAATCCACTTTACTGTAAAATGTCACTCTCAATTAACACAGAGTGAGACGATTTAATCTCTGTCTATTTTTACTAGTCCCAGTTTGCAGAAAATGCACTCCCCACTTGCATTCGTGACTGGTAATGTCAGGTAAGGTCTGAGAGCAACATCCACATTTGGGAAGATGGTCTGTAGTTTTCTTTTTCTAATGGACAATAAAAGTTCCCTTGTAGATGATGGCTCGTCATAGCAGATGAAGTCTTTAAACTGGACGATTTCTTCACAGTGTGGTATCTCCTCAGTAGATCTGCTGATTTTTTAACGCAGATGTTCTGAAGAGAGGGTAGATATGTTGTTCAGGAAACCAAAAATGCTGCTGAGGTCATCATAGGACTGAAAACGGCGATCAAGTTCAGCCCGCAGCCTCTCCATCACAACCAGAAACACATCAGATGAGAACTTTTCTCTTCCTGACAAGTGAAACTCTGGGAGACATTGCTTTTGCTTGGGCCTCAAACACATCAAATTCATCTCTCAAACCAACAATATATTCCCAAAGTGACCTCACCAAATCAACAGGGGTGCACAGGTCCAGCTCCACAGCTTGTAGTACAACACTTGTCCCCTGAAAGCGATGGAGAACTTGATTCCACATCATGCAAAGAAAAATAATGCAAAGTCTCAAGCTTGTCCATTGTTTTATGCAGTGACCTTGCGTCATTTTGTGTTGTCAGGTTCTGTTTGCTGTCTTCTGCAATGATCATCATTGACTGTTGAATATTGGCGTAATTTCTGCACAGTGCCTTGGTGGCCTGTGCATCCCACCTGGTGTCAGAGAGAGATTTCAGTGTCTCAATGCAGCGGTTTTCATTAGGCTGCAATCCTGCTGTTACCACCTTCCATCTAGCTGAGAATTTGGAGCAGAAGTTCAACAAAGTTTGCATGAAGTTTAAAAAAATCTGCGGTCTCTGCACAGCAGTTTACACTATTAACTCCAACCAGATCCAGCATGTGCGGGCGCACGGCACCCGCTCTACTAGTGGATTAATATCTTTGATGCGAGCTTGCACCCAGCTGTACGCTGCTGACGTGTTTGCAGCGTTATTACAGCACTCTCCACGGCACTTACAGATGTTTATGTCCATCTCATGTAAAACTGACCACTGCATCACACAGTGCCTTCCCTGTGTGGCGAGCTATAGGGAGGAATTTTAAGAATCACTCTTCAACGAGGCCCTCGGGTGAAATATACCTTATGATGAATGTAAGGTGGGCAACATGTCAGGGGTAGAATCAATGATAATAGAAAAGTACTTTTGCCACTTTCACTTCGGCAATAATTTCAGAAAGCACTCTATTGCCCGTTCCTACCCCAGCATTGCCATACATCTGTATGTGTGATTTCAAGAATGGGTCGAATTCACTGATCAGTTCCAGGATGCCCATGTAATTCCCACAGTCAGCTCTACCAAATATTTCATTAGAGCCTCTGAAAACCAAGACCAGCTCTGACAGAAATTTTACAACCACAACCACTCTTTGCAAATCTTCACTCCAATAACTGCATTGTGACTCAAGCTGTTTTTTAAGCTGAGAGTCTATAACGCCATCAGCTGTTGCTCTGTTGATGTATTAAACATAGCCTTTAGATGACCATCACTATTCTCGTATTCGGCAAAGAGCCTGGTAGCATGTTTCCAGTCATTATAGCCAGACTCAAAAAGGGATTGACCGTCACCCTCACCAAAAAGGTGGAAAGCAAAACAAAAAAAAAAAAAAACAACCGCTGGAAGGTGAGTATAGCAACCATTCTCTGGGCAAGAACTCACCATTCAAATGCTTGTTTGAAATTAGTTTTGGAAAACAATCTCTTCTGATACTTGTAGTGGCGTTCAGAGACTTTGACATTCGCATCATTATTTTGACAGGACTCCGGAACTTTCCATGTCCAGGAAGCTCGCAAACACTCATCAATTTTACCCCATTGAGTTGGGTCGGTGGCTAAAGAACCTGTAGGAGTTTTAGGCCTATCTGGTTCAGTTGCTGAAAAAGTTGCCATTTCTTCCAACGAGCTAACGGCTTCTGACTGAAAAGATGATGATCCATTAATGGACTGCCCTGTTCATGAAGTCTGATCAGCTCCAGCGGTTTCCTCCAGCAGGTTGTTTTCTGCTTGCACATCAGGTTGTGGTGTCACAGGTGCGACAGTTTTCATTTTACTGAGTGCTTCCTTCCGCGTTGTTGTGTTTCATTTTTTTTTAGCTTTCTTTTAAGCATGCCACTTCGATACTGCTTGTCTGTCATTATAACAGTGACTAATACAGACAGGTTTCAATAGCGACGCATGGTCGTAACCATCAATAACCAATCAGCACACATCAAGATGACCGACGTATAATTTAGCTAATTAAATGTCATCGTTCCTTACACAGGGCAGGGCTCCCCAACCATGCTAGACCAATCAACAAACTTTAAATGAAAAATAAAATGACTGGCATATAACTGAACAAATCAAACAAACAAACTGGCGAGGCCCCCTACTGGGTGGGGCCCAGGGGCTGGAGCCCAGTGAAGCCCAACGGTAAGTCCGGCCCTGGTCACTAAAATACCCATAATGCATTTCTGCACACGGAGTTGAGGGTATTGTCATCCCCCATAATGCAGTTCTCCTCATTGAGCTGGTCGTTTTGATGTATGACATGGCTGCAGTAGTTTGGTGATTAGTTTATGGCCTCTTGTTTCCTGCTACTGATTTCTCAATGAGTGTGTATGTGGGATATTTCATAGCACACCTCTCCTCAATAAGCCAGTTGATTTGAGCCCTCATTCACGCCCGTAGCACAAATGGTGCGGGATGAGTTACTTGCCAAACTTTTGTCCGGAATAATAATAATAATAATAATAATAATAATAACACATATGAGCAATTACAATAGCTTTCCAAGCACCACTAATAAGCTCATCAAGCAGAACAGTATAACGGCGTTGTCAAGCCAACATAATTAACCAATAAACCAGTCAAATGCAGTGAACGCTGGAAAACAGACAGGTTATAATGCAATTTAAATCAGTAGAATACAAGCCAGTAAGTATTTTAAAGTAGGCACCCACTAATGTTTATCATTATCTTTAATTGAACCAATAGGGTGAAAGAATATGAATAGGGATGTTAGCTTGCCCAAAAAATAGCAACATAGCAATTTTGCAATACGCAACTGTTTGTAATGCAAATGCAAACCACCACTCATGCAGGGGTGGACGATATGTCCGTGCTTTTGAATTCTGTTGAAAATCTGACTGATCAGAAGGACAACGGCATGGATCTGACAGTAAATCCCAAGAAAATCACACACACACACACACACACACACACACACACACATTATAAGGCTTGATTTAATGTCATCATTTCTATAGTAACAAATACCACTTGGGGACATTAATTTACATAATTTAATTCTAACAACAATTTATTACTTTTTAAAGCATCATTTGTAATCAAGTGTAATTGTTGCTATATTGAAACATTCGGTAAGAAGCTGATAAAAATTGAGCATTTAGGGAAGGACAGAGAGGAATAAAAGAGTTAATAAGGGAAATGTTTATCGCTGCTATAATTTAAATGATAACAGGAACTTACTGTTACATTACATGTAATCATAAACAGATTTTAAAAAAAATAAATAAATAATTTAAAATTTTACTAAATAAAATTTTTTAATCATTGGTAAATTTTTGTGGTATTAGATTAGATTAGATTAAATTTTATTGTCACTGTGCAGAGTACAGAGCCAATGAAATGCAGTTAGCATCTAAACAGAAGTGCACATAGCAATATGTCATATATACAGTACTGTGCAAAAGTCACATGCAAAGAAATGATGTAGCGCAAAGATGCCTTCAAAATAATGAAATTAAATGTTTCTACATAAAAAATCTTTTTTAAAAAATACCATAAAGAGCAGTAAACAGTAGTAAATGGAAAAAGTCAATATTTGGTGTGACAAAATAAAAATAAAAATAGTAGACTCCGCTACAGTTTGTGCAGTTTTATAAGGAAATGAGCTGGTAAGTTTTATTGAGCATCTTGCAGAACCAGCCACAGTTCTTCTGGAGACTTTGACTTTCACACTTGCTTCTTATTTTTGCAGCAAAACCCTTCAGCCTTTATTGTGTTTTTTGTCTGAAAAGTGTCTCTTACGTAATATGCTGCTTTCTTTAATGACCTACAAACATCTTTCTCTAACATTTAATTTTGTGCTAGAAAACTGTTGTTTGAGAATGTAACATTTTTTTTGTACTGAATTGATCATGTAGACGTCATAAAATTTAAAAAAAAAATCTATAATAAAGTTTGTACAAATAGGGTGCCTAAAACTTTTGCACAGTACTATATATACACCTCATTCATTCATATATATATATATATATATATATATATATATATATATATATATATATATATATATATATATATATATATATAAACAAACAAACAAATAAATAAATAAATAAATGAGGTGTGAGGGCAAGTTACCATGGCATTACCGGTGCAAATGACAAGAGACAAATGGTATTTAAGAGTGCAAACAGCATTAATATTATACAGTACAGTTTTTTTTGTTGTTGTTGTTTGTTTTTCAGAATCGGGGTGTACAGATCAGTGAACAAGCTCAGAAGGCTGACAGCTGATGGGAAGAAACTGTTCCTGAGTCTGCTGGTGCGACGACAAAGGCTCCTGTAGCGTTTCCCAGATGGCAGAGGAGTAAAAAGTCCATGGTTGGGGTGAGACATGTCGTTATACTTCTCAACCTTCATAGGCAGCATTTGTGATGATTGTCTTTGATGGAAGGTAGCTGGACACCAGTGGTGTATTGGGCAGTTTTCACAACCCATTGGAGGGCCTTCTGATCTGATCCTTAGTTTCCTAAGGAAGTAAAGGTGGGACATGCTGTTGCGCATTTTTGATCAGTGTTAGTGCCCAGGGAAGGTCCTCAGAGATATGGACACCCAGGAACTTCAAGCAGGTCACACGCTCCACCTCGACCACATCAATGTGGATAACCGTGTGGCACCCCTCCTTGTCCTCTGGTGGTCCACAATAAGCTCTTTGGTCTTCTGGGTGTTGAGTGCAAGATTGTTGGCACAGTACGCTGTCAGGTGCTGAACCTCTTCCCTGTAGGCCGTCTCATCGTCATCACTGATCAGGCCTACCAGCGTGGTGTCATCTGCAAACATGATTATGGAGTTAGAGCCATGCACAGGTATGCAGTCGTGAGTGAAAGGATTGGACTGCATAGCCCTGCAGTACGCCAATGTTCAGAATGAGGGTGGAGGAGTTGTGGTGGTCAAGCCTAACAGACTGTGGTCTGTTAGTAAGAAAGCCCAATGCCCAACTGCAGAGGGAGGTGCTGATGCCAAAATCAGTGAGCTTGGAGATCAGCTTGGATGAGATGACAGTGTCGAAGGCAGAACTGAAATCAATGAATAGCATCCTGACATAGGTGTTGCTATTGTCCAGGTGAGTCATAGCGGAGTGAAGAGCTAAGGTGATGGCGTCTTCAGTTGGCTTGTTGGGCCTGTAGGTGAACTGATATGGGTCCAGTGTGGGGGCAGGCATGTTTTCAGGTGAGAGAGGACCAGCCTCTCAAAACACTTCGCAATGGTGAGAGTGAAAGCAACAGGACGGAAGACGTTGAGGGTCAGTGCAGCAGCATATTTTGGTCCTGGTACAATTGCGGCTGTCTTAAAGAACTCGGCCTGGGATGCCATCAGGGCCAGCAGCTTTATGTGCATTTACCCTGTTCAGGGTGGAGCACACATCACTGGTGGAAAATGTGAGCGGCAGGTCAAGTGGGAGCTCAGCTTTGTTTTTAGAGGAATAATACACTTTGGGACCTGCTGTTATGGGAAAAAAATGGCATCACACCAACCAGGCATTGATTATTTTCCGATAATAACATGTCCCAGTTGTGTTTTATTTCTTACTTATGTTTTGCTTGTGTGTGTATTCCGATTTCAACCTGAGCAATTCTAAACAAATTGGCAGATCTGTCAAGAAAAAACTCTCACTGAACAAACTGAAGCAAATCAACACCCAGACATTTGATATGCCCTAAAACACGTGTCAAACACAAGGCCCCTGGGCCAAATCCGGCCCACAGCCTCGTTTCATTTGGCTTGCATGAATTTGGAAAAAATAACACTGAAACGGCCCGTAGTACACTACTGCACAGCATTTTCACACTATCCAGAATTCACAGCAGATCCTGACTGTAGCAACCGCCATTGTGCAATGCACACAAACACATCTCACAGTGCTTAACTAAAACCAACGAGCAGCAGCCGTATACGGGTAGTTACCATGAACCTCTTGCAAAAATTATGGAATCACTACACTTAGAGGATGTTCACCTGGCTTTTTTTTACTTTGTAACAAAAACAAATGACAGATACAGCAAAAAATAGTTATGTTTAATAGCTGAACATTCCGGCTTTGTAAAACATACCTCAAGCAAATTCAATTAAATTGTTTGAATTAATGGCATTTTTTTTCCAGATCAAGTAGAGGAAAAAATTATGCAATCATCAAAAAAAAATTACAAATAGTACTACGTTACTCCTCCTCAGGCTTTTATGATGACCTGAATTCTTGGAGGCATGGACTTCATTAATGAAAAACAATAGTCACCATCAAGCTGGTTCCAAATTTCTTGAATAGTGGTTGACGGTTCAGCTTTGCAGGATGGAGCCCTGTCATGAACCAATTTTTTTAATTTCCACCATAAATTTTCAATGGGATTGCTATCCGGACTGTTTGCTGGCCATGTCATTGAGTTGATCTGGAATTCCTGAAGAAAAGCTTTAACACTCTTTGCTCTGTGGCAAGATGCATTATCATCCTGAAAAATGACTTCATCACCACCAAACCTATTTCTATTTCTATTTCCTTGATGGACTGAGAAAAGCGTCCAAAATTTTAGCGTACATCTGTGCATTGACTGTTGAGGTCTCCCCTGGTCCTTTACCTGACATGTAACCCCATATCATAAATGAGTGGGGAAATTTTATTGTTTTCTTGAGGCAGTCATATTTATATGTTTCATTAGAACGGCACCTGACAAAAGTTCCAGCATCATCTCCTTGGCCAATGCAGATTCATGATTCATCACTTTACTTCACTTTTTAGCCCACTGTAACTTTTTCTTCTGTTTAGGTGTTAGTGCTGGTTGTCATTTGGCTTTTCTATATGTAAATCTCATTTCTTTCAGTCGATTTCCTACTTTTCTGTCACAAACACTGATTCCATTTTCTGTCCATTTGTTTTGTTGTTCATTTTCTATTTAAGGCATATTGCTTCGAGTTTTCTATCCTGACACTTTGATGTCTTCCTTGGTATACCTGTATGTTTTCCTTTCATAAGCTTCCCATTTTGTTTATACTTGCACCAAATTTTAGACACAGCTGACTAAGAACAACCAACATTATTTGCCACACTCCGTGTCAGATCCTGAAGGAGTTTTATAATCCATTCCATTGTTTCAATTGACAACTCTCTTGTTGGGGACATGTTTCCTTTCAAAAAATCCAAGCTTAAGGTCTGTAAGTACTCTCTTAACTGCAGACTAATTTGCATTTTTTAGATTTGTGTTGGTTTTAGAAATGCAAATTACAATGTGATTACATAATTTTTTGCTCTACTTGATCTGGAAAAAAATATGCCATTAATTAAAATAATTTCATTTAACTGGTTTGAAGTATGTTTCACGAAGCCAGAATGTTCAGCTATTAAACAAAAATTGTTTTGTATTATATCTGTGCTTTGTTTATTTGCTACGAAGTAGAAAAGCCAGGTGAACATCCCGTAAGTGTGGTGATTTCATAATTTATGCCAGGGGTTGTATATACATGCACTCCAGTTTCTAGAGCAGCTGGCATGACCGCAGTCTGAATGCAGACTGTTTGCTATGCTTGATGTAAGTCACACTCAAGTATAAACACAATTCAGAAGTGTTGTGTTGTGCTGGAAGTGGCATAACCAGAAATTAATTTCTATAGAATGAGGAAATATACAAAATAAAATCTTGGCTGTTTTCCTGATCGGTACAATTAAATTGATAAGTGTTACGTGCTCGTGCATTTCGGGTAGATGTCAGACAGCAGTAGGAGTGCAGATGACATGAATTTGTTATTTTATCATTTAAGGCAAAATCTACTGTCAAACAGGAGCATTAGCCGGACTGTTAATCATCCAAGGCTGAGCCCAGAGTCTTCTCCATCAAAAAATCTTTTAAAGACGTACTGCTAAATAGACTGTCTTGATGCATTTTTTTCCCTGCATGTGAGGGCCAATTGCTTAAAATTGTGAAAATTGGACAAAAAGGGAAGTGACAGCTCAGTGATTAAGACGTTGGGCTACTGATCGGAAGGTCATGAGTTCAGACCTCAGCACCACCAAGCTGCCACTGTTGGGCCCCTGAGCAAGGCCCTTAACCTTCAACTGCTCAGATGTATAAATGAGATAAATGTAAGTCGCTCTGGATAAGGGCATCTGTCAATTGCCATAAATGTAAGTTGGATTAAGTTGGAACTCATATAGACATTTACACACCTTGTTTTCCTGCTCAGCAAGAGAGCATGTTAGTGTTTCAGTTTCAATCTCTTTACTGGTATAAAAAAAAAAATATATATATATATATATATATATATATACACACACACACACACACACACACACACACACACACACACACACACACACACACACACACAGCCACAAGTTTTGAGAATGACATATTAATTTTCACAAATTCTACTGCTTCAGTGTTTTTAGATCTTTTTGTCAGATGTTACTGTTACTGAAGTATTGTCATTCACAAGCATTTCATAAGTGTCAATGGCTTTTATTGACAATTACATGAAGTTTATGCAAAGAGTCAATATTTGCAGTGTTGACCCTTCTTTTTCAAGACCTCTGCAATTCGCCCTGGCATGCTGTCAATCAACTTCTGGGCCACATCCTGACTGATGGCAGCCCATTCTTGCATAATCAATGCTTGGAGTTTGTCAGAGTTTGTGTGTTTTTGTTTGTCCACCCGCCTCTTGAGGATTGACCACAAATTCTCAATGGGATTAAGGTCTGGGGAGTTTCCTGGCCATGGACCCAAAATGTCGATTTTTTTGTTCCCCGAGCCACTTCGTTATCACTTTTGCCTTGTGGCAAGGTGCCCCATCATGCTGGAAAAGGCATTGTTCATCACCAAACTGTTCTTGGATGGTTGGGAGAAGTTGCTCTCTGAGGATGTTTTTGTACCATTCTTTATTCATGGCTGTGTTCTTAGGCAAAATTGTGAGTGAGCCCACTCCCTTGGCTGAGAAGCAACCCCACACATGAGTGATCTCAGGATGCTTTACTGTTGGCATGACGCAGGACTGATGGTAGCGCTCACCTTTTCTTCTCCGGACAAGCTTTTTTCCAGATGCCCCAAACAATCGGAAAGGGGATTCATCAGAGAAAATGACATTACCCCAGTCCTCAGCAGTCCAATCCCTGTACTTTTTGCAGAATAGCAGTCTGTCCCTGATGTTTTTCCTGGAGAGAAGTGGCTTCTTTGCTGCCCTTCTTGACTCCAGGCCATCCTCCAAAAGTCTTCGCCTTACTGTGCGTGCAGACGCACTGACACCTGCCTGCTGCCATTCCTGAGCAAGCTCTGCACTGGTGGTGCCCCGATCCCGCAGCTGAATCAACTTTAGGAGACGGTCCTGGCGCTTGCTGGACTTTCTTGGGTGCCCTGAAGCCTTCTTCACAACAGTTGAACCTCTCTCCTTGAAAGTCTTGATGATCTGATAAATGGTTGATTTAGGTGCAATCTTACTAGCAGCAATATCCTTGCCTGTGAATCCCTTTTTGTGCAAAGCAATGATGGCTGCACGTGTTTCCTTGCAGGTAACCATAGTTAACAGAGGAAGAACAATAATTTCAAGCACCACCCTCCTTTTAAAGCTTCCAGTCTGTTATTCTAACTCAATCAGCATGACAGAGTGATCTCCAGCCTTGTCCTCGTTAACACTCTCACCTGTGTTAACGAGAGAATCACTGACATGATGTCAGCTGGTACTTTTGTGGAAGGGCTGAAATGCAGTGGACATGTTTTTTTGGGATTAAATTTATTTTCATGGCAAAGAGGGACTTTGAAATTAATTGCAATTCATCTGATCACTCTTCATAACATTCTGGAGTATATGCAAATTGCCATCATAAAAACTGAGGCAGCAGACTTTGTAAAAATTAATATTTGTGTCATTCTCAAAACTTTTGGCCACGGCTGTATATAAAAATAAAATACATTTTTACAAAATCAGCGCATATCCATTTTTCCCCTCACACGAACTGACTAACTCCGTGAGCTAGCGTTTGGCAGGATTGAGACTGTCAGCCAATAAGACACGAGTATTTCCATGTATTTTCCTGTAAACCCTGGCTAACTGGTCTTGCCTCCGTTCACTGAAGATAAAATACAACACTGTCGTCTTCTTTTACTGACATTCAGTTACGATAACAAAATATTAATATTTTAACTTTATCTTACTTGATAGGACATATCGGAGGCTTAGTCACAGGCAAAGTCTCTTGGGGGAACGCAAAAGTTTTGCAAGTGAATCCAAAAGCATAGAAATATAAAATTTCCTCCCATCTCATATTTTTTTCACCACCATGTTCCCTTAGGGGCTCGTTAACAAACTGCTCCAAGTGGAGAATTATTCGGGGCTAAGGAAAAAATCTTCGGGGCTACACCCTCAAAAACCCAGGCCAGGTTACGCTCCTGCTGTCAAATAATCTTTCCATATTAATAACGCTGCCATAAAATAGCTTTGACACTGAAAAAAAAAAAAATCAAAACACCATGTTTATAATAGAGAAAAATCAGACCTTATATTATAAAACCAGATTTACTTTTCTTTTGCAGTAAACTCCAGCAGTTCCTTCCCCAGCTCTCACCTCGATATCTCTGTGCTTATAGTGTAGCTACTGGCTAGTAGCTGTTTCTTATCACAGCAGATGGTATCCAATAAATTGTGATTAAACAATTAAACGAATGAATGCATCATAAAAAACTATATTATTAAATTATATATTATTACATTTATGATGTTATTAAAGCTGCAATATTGAATTTTTTTTGGTTAAAAATGAACAAAAAACAATTATTGAGCAAGTACATAAAAAATAAGTGTTCAAAACTGTCTCCTTACCTTACCCCGATTCACAACCGTAAGCTTAAAATAATGATTTATAATTTGAGCTGCCGGGTCGGATTTCGCGGAAAATGTCATTTTGACGTCACGGCTATAAACAGAAGGAAGAAGACCCGGCTACCACATCACGCATATGTGGGGATTGAGGATGGCAGAGTGTTTGTAGCGTCTTCTCACAACAGTTGTTTAGAATTTAAACTGGTCATTTAGACACCTGCTTTTAAACTGGATAGAGCTAAACGTTGACATCTGGGGAATCAGCTGTTGTCAAAAGCAAGAAACCTGGAACTGCTGAGAGCCTGCAGTCAAAAAGGGAAAGTGACAGAGTCCTGCTAAAATGAGAATAAATATCAGCAGGGCTGTTCAGAGGTGGTGACAACTCTCAGATCTTGTTCGCTTGAGTCAGCTAGGTAACAAGTTTCCTATGTTGATTTTTGTTCGTTTGTTTTGCTATGGTCCGTGTGGTACATTGCACTTATTTTCTGCTAGCTATGACAGAGCAACACGCTTCTACTCCCAGAAAACCGTATCCGCCGCCACCTCAGTTGTCAGAAATTGGAGCTACTATACAACCCATAATTATACCTCAAACCATCAGATTCATCCGCGCAGAGGAGCAGTGCCGAAGCACAACCCACGTAAAAATAATAATAACTCCGCAAGTAACTTCCAATTTTATGTTTCAAACAGAGATGGCGATAGAGACGCAAAAATTCAGTGCTGCAGCTTTAACCAACAGTGCATACACATTAATAGTTTAATGTTAGACCTTCTGTTTCCTAGAAACTTCCTATTTTAATCTCAGAGCCTAGGTTATTGGTGTTAGTCAATAGATTAGATTGCTGATATGGCCCAGACAGAACTAGAGTTTGACAACCCGGTCCTAAGTTATTCACTATATAACATTATTTTGACAGGTTTGTCATTTTGCAAAACTTGTGGAGGCTTCTGGAGATAGAGTCCATTTGCACAATGAATTATTTACGGTTAGTGTCCAAATGCTTTACCCAGAGAGTATAGAATCGCCATTATCACTTTGCTATTTGTAGGGAATACGTAAGAGGGCATAATTTCGGACATCTGTCTGTCATCCTATCAAACATATGAAACGACCAAAAACTGAGGACACGCTATTCATGCCTCATACATCAGAATCACAAGAGGTCATGGTATTACTTTACCATCAGTAACTCGATTAATCATCATGCTGAGAGTTACGGGTCTTGACAGTCTAGCCCACAGCTCTCCTAACTACTGACGCCTCCAACACGTAGACAGCGGACGACTGGTGTTTTTGTATGGTGTTACAAAACCCAAATAAACACTCGTTGAAGTGCTGCATAGCATTAAATTTAATTCCATAAGACGCCTCGGATTCCTAAATACCTAGCACCTTAACTAATCAAGAAAATCTGCCCCGTGAACTATCAACCAATGATCACAACTAAGTTAACAGCCTAGTTTACTTTATAAACTTATCAAATACAACTTCGTTGCCCAGAAAGTACACAAAACCCAGTGCTGTCTTGCTAATCAGAACCCAGCCTATATATTTGTCAATGTTCATAACCTAACGTTGTTGGTAATATACAGTCGAGGCCTGTTTAGAGAGGTGTGTAGTCTTTTCGGCCTAGTTAGCTGCCTGGCTAACATGCAAGTGGTTACACCTCATTAATGGCGCTGCCCTAGCTTGCCGGCCACAACAATGTTAGCTAGCCTGCTAGCTGGTGTGTTTGTATTAGCATCCTCAAATCTGACATGCGAGCCGTTTGACATCTTACAACAGAGTTTAAACTAACAGTGACATCTGTTTCAAAAGGCATAGCACTATGTCGTATAGTCATTATCGAGCAGGCTGGTCTACAAAAGGTGTCAGCCATTTTACTTTAAACAAAAATGCAGTCAGCCGAACCGGCTTCGACATTCTGTCAGGATCTGAAACGAACCGAGCCATAGTGCTAAGATATTGAACTTTTTTTTTTTTTTTTTTTTACCTGTCTGCTGTGCTGCCTACAGATCATATATACATGACACAAAACTAACAAACACGTCGTAGTCTCGTCAACACAGAAAATATAAGATAGCTAACGTTAGTTTTCTAAACTATATGCACGCTCGCTTGCGAGCAGCACGTAAACATTACTTACCCAGAAATGAGATACAATTTCCTTATGGCCGTTAGTCCGGTTGCTTGTTTTTCTAGAATTCACAGTCCAAAGAATCAATAACGTATCCTTAATGAGACTTCCCGATCATACATTGTGGTCTTAAGGTGCTCTTGCTTCCTTGAATTTCTTGTGAGTGATTTTCCTGCGTCACTAGCAGCCCCGCTAACGCCACTAGTCGAGCTCCGAGCTTAATTCAGTCCCAAAGAGCCAGTCACCAGCAATATACCTAAATATGGCGGCTGCAGCGAGCAGACACCAAAATGTACCAAAACACACGGCATCAACCATTAAACCATTGTTTATAGCGTGCAGACGTTTTAACATGCATGCACTTCTAAGCCTTTTGTCTGTGTAGACCACGCCGACAGTGCCATTCTCCCTCGCTGCCTATTATATTCACTCCTGTTTTATTAGTCTATTAAAATTACCGCCATCCATTGATTATGGCACCCATATGGAGAAAACGCATTACAAGCTACATTTATTATCATCGTCCGATGCTGTGAACGTGGTGTGTTTCTGTCTTAATTTGTACCGAAGTGTAAGGCTGGTAAATCGTCGGTTCCAAAAGAGTCTATTCTCAAATTTCAGCTTGGGAATCGTGAATCGACTCCAGTTGATTCCATACAGTGAAAATGAATCGACTCATTATCTAATTTTCTCAAATATGTTAAAACTCGCATGATAAAATTGCCTTTTGACTGCCCAAGATGAAGTATTGTTGAAAAATCCTTTTTTAAAAAAAATTGTGGTAAAGCTAGTTTAAAGTTCGAGTTTCCCCCCCATTTTTCAGGGTAGTAGGTTCCTAGTGGCCAGACTGATGTACTACAGGTGAGATTTTACCAATACCCCCCTTTACACAAATACAATACTCAATTATTTTAGAGAAAAAAAATCAATATAACTCACCTAAATGTTTTTTGTTTTTCACTTTTTTTTTTTTAATTTTGATTAGATTTTGCCAATACCTCCCTTTATACAAATACAGTACTCAATTATTTAAATAAAATAAAAAAAAAAAAAATCTATATAATTCACCTAAATATTTTTGCACCTTCCCAAGATTGTAATAGGTTCCTAGTGGCTAGACTGATGTACTACAGGTGAGATTTTGCCAATACTATATATCATTATTAACATCATTATAATCGAAATGATATGGCTTGCGCTTACAGTATGTGTTGTAGTACGTCATTCTGGCAACTATGCAACTATGAATTATAGTTATTTTTTGTCTAAAATAATTGAGTACTGTATTCGTATGAAGCTATACAGTATAATGGAAGCCCGTTTCTATTGGTGCATTCAAGTCCTCCTGGGAAGTTCATATTCGTATGGACAGCCTCCACAAACAATTCACAAACAGATTTTGCACTCAGGTCTCCATCGGTGGACAGTTCATGATTTCAGCAAAATAGACTTCATGTTGAGACTGTGTAGAATCTCCTGACTATATGCACTTATATCATGTATCATACAGTTATAGAAGAGATTTACTTTTAATTACACTATCCAGTGTCACCCAGATGAGGATGGGTTCCCTTTTGATTCTGGTTCCTCTCAAGGTTTATTCCTCATGTCGTCTCAGGGAGTTTTTCCTTGCCATCGTCGCCATCGGGTTGCTCATTGGGGATAAATTTATTGATTTAAAATTTAGATCCAAAAATTATGTATCTCTGTAAAGCTGCTTTGTGACGATGTCTATTGTTAAAAGCGCTATACAAATAAAATTGAATTGAATTGAAATTCATATGTTGGGAAGATGTAACTATGACATCAGGTGTGGTCAAGTGACTTTGGTTGGAGCAAGATGGCGATGTGCCTTCTCTTAATTAACTACAAAAAATACAGTGTTGTTTTTTTTTAAACTCTACTTCTAGAAAATGAAGAACAAAGAATGCACCTCGGGTGCGTTTTGCTTACTTCCACTCTTAAAATCACACATCATGTTGTGTGTTATTTTTAATACATCTTTTTGTGGAAATATTTAACACATCATGTGTTAATTTCTAACACACCTGCGTGTCTAGTTAAGGACAACACATTTTGTGTTGCTTTCAACAACATGCTGTGTGTTAAATATTTCCACACAAAGATGTGTTAAATAGAACGCAAAATTAAGATAAGATGTATCTTTATTGATCCCCCATAGGGGAAATTCAAATTGACACAGCAGCACAAATAGGATGAGTAACATGAAAGAAAGAAAATGATTTCCATAAATACCTATACAATAGAAAAAACAAACAATAAAACAGGTCTGTGTGTATGTACATATGTTATAGTTCTATTTGTATATGTACCTGTGCAATATCCTCAAGTATTTATTTACATACATGTGCAAGATCTGTGGAATGACAATGAACTGTTGAGTGTCTGTTTCTGTGAGACTCAATCAGTGGAGTAGGAGGCACTGGGTATTGTAGCATTGTGGAGTCTGATGGCTGATGGCACAAAAGAGCTCCCCAGACGTTTTGAGGCATGTGGCTGGATGAATCTGTGACTGAATGTACTCCTGAGCCTCCTCAGCTCAGTGTAGAGAGGTTGAGAAGGACTGTCCATGATAGCTTTCAGCTTCCCTCTCATCCTCTTCTCAGCCACTTCCTCCACCCTGTCCAGTTCCATCCCTACTACAGAGCTGGCCTTCCTCACCAACTTGCTCAATTTGTTGGCCCCACAAGTCCCAATGCCACCTCTCAGCACGCCACAGCAAAGAAGATAAGACTGGCCTCCACAGACTGGTAAAACATCCGTAGCAGCCTAGTGCACACATTAAATGCCCTGAGCCTCCTCAGAAAGAACATCCTGCTCTGTCCTTTCTTACAGAGAGCCTCAGTGTTGTCTGACCAGTCCAGTTTGTTATTGAGTAGCACCCCTAGGAACTTGTAGGTGTCCACTAGCTCCACTCCCTCCCCGACAGGGGTGGGGGGCCTCTTGCTGCGCCGAAAGTCCACCACCAGCTCCTTGGTTTTCCCGATGTTGAGCTGGAGGTGGTTGTTGTTGCACCATCTAATAAAGCTTTCAATAAGGTCTCTGTACTCCTCATCATCATCTGTGATACAGCCAACAGTGGAGGAGTCATCCGAAAACTTCTGTAGGTGGCATGTTCCCGAATGAAGCAGAAGTCAGAGGTGTAGAGGGTGAACAAGAATGGAGACAGTACAGTTCCCTGGGGTGCACCAGTGTTGCTAGTCATCACGTCTGACAAGCAGCCTTGCAGCCTGACATACTGTGGTCTGTCAGTGAGGTAGTCTGTAATCCAGGCCACAAGGTCCTCGTCCACCTGCATCACAGAAAGCTTCTCAGTCAGCCGGAGGGGCTGAACTGTGTTAAAAGCACTTGAGAAATCAAAGAACATGATCCTCACAGTGCTTTGTGGCCTCTCTAGGTGTGTATAAGCTCTGTGAAGCAGGTGATGGTGTCCTCCACACCAATATCAGCCTGTTATGCAAACTGCAGTGGATCCAGGAAGTTGTATACCAAGGGCCTGAGGTACTGCAGAAACAGCCTCTCAAGGGTCTTCATTATATGTGACGTTAAGGCCAAAGGCCTGAAGTCGTTGAGAGCACTGGACTGTCCTTTCTTGGGCACAGGGACTATGCAGGATGTCTTCCAGATGTTAGGTACCTTCTTCAGCCTCAGGGAGAGGTTAAAAAGATGCCGAAACACTCCTGCCAGCTGCTCCGCACACACTTTAAGCACCCTTGGGTTGATGATGTCAGGTCCTCTGGCCTTGTTAATCCGGGTCTTAGTGAGCTGTCGTCTCACCTGGCTGGTCATGATTGATGACTGGAGTGGTAGGAGATATTATGGGGGTGGGGATATGAGGAGGGGGTGATGGTGGTGATAATGCTGTCTTCCTGGGTGTAGGATGTGTATTGATGTCATTCTCTGTCTCTGCATTGTCTGTTGGTGAGAAGAGGTGGGCTGTGGCTGTTATGTCCCAATCTTGTGGTGCCGCAGGAAAGCCTGTGGAGGAGGAGGGGGCCGCTGAGGTGTGAAAGGGGACAGCCATCTTGGAGGTGTGAATGGGGACATTTGAGGAGGTGGAGGGAAGTTCAGCTTGTGTTGGTGAGTCAAACCTGTTGAAAAACTGGTTTAACTTGTTGGCACACCCCTTTGTCCCAACTGTTCCTTCTGACCTTTTCATGCCAGTAATGCTCCTCACTCCCCCCACACCTATCTCGGATTGTTCTGTTGCAGCTTCCCCTCAATCGTGTTCTTATAGCAGTCTTTAGCTCGCCTCAGCTCCCTCCTCAGCTCCTTCTGTATTCCCTTCCTGGCCTCATCAGTGTCCTCTGCCATGAAGGCTCTCTTCTTTCTGTTCAGCGGGGCTTTGATGTCCCTGTTGATCCACGGCTTGTTGTTGGGGAAGTAGTGGACCTTCTTGGTGGGGACAACACTCTCCTCACGGAACATGATGTAGTCAGTTATACACTGAGTTAGACCCTCTATGTCATCCCCATGATCTTCCTGAAATAGCTCCCAGTCAGTTGTCCTGTAACACTCCATTAGGGCCTCCTCTGCCTCCACAAACCACAGCTGCACTGTCCTGGTGGTGATAGGCTGTCTCCTAACAGGCTTGTACAGTGAGGGGAAAAATTATTTGATCCCCTGCTGATTTTGTACGTTTGCCCACTGACAAAGAAATTATCAGTCTATAATTTTAATGGTAGGTGTATTTTAACAGTGAGAGACAGAATAACAACAAAAAAATCCAGAAAAACGCATTTCAAAAAAGTTATAAATTGATTTGCATTTTAATGAGTGAAATAAGTATTTGATCCCCTATCAATCAGCAAGATTTCTGGCTCCCAGGTGTCTTTTACACAGGTAACGAGCTGAGATTAGGAGCACTCTCTTAAAATCTCAGCTTGTTACCTGTATAAAAGACACCTGTCCACAGAAGCAATCAATCAATCAATCAGATTCCAAACTCTCCACCATGGCCAAGACCAAAGAGCTGTCCAAGGATGTCAGGGACAAGACTGTAGACCTACACAAGGCTGGAATGGGCTACAAGACCATCGCCAAGCAGCTTGGTGAGAAGGTGACAACAGTTGGTGTGATTATTCGCAAATGGAAGAAACACAAAATAACTGTCAGTCTCCCTCGGTCTGGGGCTCCATGCAAGATCTCACCTCGTGGAGTTTCAATGATCATGAGAACGGTGAGGAATCAGCCCAGAACTTAACGGGAGGATCTTGTTAATGATCTCAAGGCAGCTGGGACCTTGGTCACCAAGAAAACAATTGGTAACACACTACGCCATGAAGGACTGAAATCCTGCAGCGCCCGGAAGGTCCCCCTGCTCAAGAAAGCTCATGTACAGGCCCGTCTGAAGTTTACCAATGAATCTGAATGATTCAGAGGAGAACTGAGTGAAAGTGTTGTGGTCAGATGAGACCAAAATCGAGCTCTTTGGCATCAACTCAAATCGCCGTGTTTGGAGGACGAGGAGGAATGCTGCCTATGACCCCAAGAACACCATCCCCACCGTCAAACATGGAGGTGGAAACATTATGCTTTGGGGGTGTTTTTCTGCTAAGGGGACAGGACAACTGCACCGCATCAAAGGGACGATGGACGGGGCCATGTACCATCATATCTTGGGTGAGAACCTCCTTCCCTCAGCCAGGGCATTGAAAATGGGTCGTGGATGGGTATTCAAGCATGACAATGACCCAAAACACACAGCCAAGGCAACAAAGGAGTGGCTCAAGAAGAAGCACATTAAGGTCCTGGAGTGGCCTAGCCAGTCTCCAGACCTTAATCCCATAGAAAATCTGTGGAGGGAGCTGAAAGTTCGAGTTGCCAAACGTCAGCCTCGAGACCTTAATGACTTGTAGAGGATTTGCAAAGAGGTGGCCAACTACAAGAAACGTCTGACCTCTGTGATTGCCAACAAGGGTTTTGCCACCAAGTACTAAATCGAAGGGGTCAAATACTTATTTCACTCATTAAAATGCAAATCAATTTATAACTTTTTTGAAATGCGTTTTCTGGAATTTTTTTTTTTGTTATTCTGTCTCTCACTGTTAAAATACACCTACCATTAAAATTATAGACTGATCATTTCTTTGCCAGTGGGCAAATGTAAAAAATCAGCAGGGGATCAAATAATTTTTTCCCTCACTGTATCTGTAATACAGTGGGTATAGAAAAGAATCACCCCCCTTTAAAATAATCACATTTTGTTGCTTTACATCCTGAAATGAAAATGGACACAGTTTTTATTTTATCCAGCTGTATTTACTCAGTGCAACTTATAACATCCAAGTAAAAGTTATAACACCAACATGTCAGAAAAAAAATTAAAAAGTAAATAAAAAAACAGAATCACTGAGTTGGAAAAAGGATCACCCCACTCCTAAACATGACTTGTAAACTCAATAAAGTTTAGCTAATCACCTTCTTAAAGGCACACAAAGCCTTTTGACTTTCAACTGTGATCAGCTTTGGTCATTTTGATTAGCTCAGCATGAAAAGAGCTTTCCTGGAGCATTTTGTAGTGCAACTGAAGCAAACAATCAACTATGGGTGGCAAGGCACTGTCAAAAGATCTCCGGGATAAAGTTGTGGACAGGCACAAGTCAGGAGATGGATACAAAAAAAATTTCAAAGGCTTTATCAATGCCTAGAAGCACAGTGAAGTCTTTTTCTATTATTAAGAAGTGAAAGGTATTTGGTACAACACAGACCCAGGACGTCGCTCCAAACTCCAAACTTTGCTTATAACTTCTGAGCTGTTTGTCATAAAATCATGACCATGCTAAAACCATGCTTGTTGATTTCCTTACTTTGCCTCTGTGAATTTTCTGAAAAACTCCACCTAAACCATTCATTCCGTTTTCATGAAAATCGAACCACATCATCTTCAGACCATGCTGACCAAAAATTATGGAATTCAAGTTGATTAGTCAGACTGATCACAAATAACTCGTGAAACAAATTCAATGAATGTCCTAAATCTATCATAGCAAATGTAGTCCTGTAGTCGATGGGAGCGACAGCATCCAAACATCCCAGCTCACCACAACACTCTAGATCTGCCCTCTAGATCTGCTCCTTTACCTAAGAAAAAATTATTCACAAAAGACTTGACTAAACAAATATGTTTTTAGCCTGGACACACTGGGACTGTGTCTGAGTCCCAAACACTAATTGGAAGGCTGTTCCATAACTGTGGGGCTTTGTAAGAGAAAGCTATTCCCCCTGCTGTAGCCTTCACTATTCGAGGTACCAAAAATAGCCTGCACATTTTGATCGAAATAGGTTTGGCGGATCATAAAAAACCAAAAGTTCGCTCAGGTACTGTAGTGCGAGACCATTTAGTGCTTTATAGGTCAATAGTAATTATAATCAATGCAAACTTTTATTGGGAGCCACTGCAGTGTGGATAAGATAGGGGTGATGTGGTCATATCTTCTGGTTCTAGTAAGGACTCTTGCAGCTGCATTCTGGACTAACTGGAGTTTGTTTATGAACATCCAGATAGCAAGGCAATACAATAATCCAACCTAGAGGTAACAAAAGTATGAACTAATTTTTCTGCATCATGTAGTGACATTATATTTCATATCTTAGCAATATTTCTGAGATGAAAGAAGGCTATCCTAGTAATATTATCTACATGAGTGTCAAATTAAAGACTGGAGTCAATAATTACACCAAGGCCATCCAGAGTTACTATGTAATCAGAAAGCTTACTTCTAGCTGCATGCGGTTTTAGTACAAGTGCCCCTGTCTTGTCAGAATGAAGTGAAAAGGAAGTTAATAAGCATCCACTGTCTAATGTCCTTTACACATTCCTCAAGTTTATTAAGCTGATGTCTGTCATCTGGCTTTGCTGAAACATACAACTGTGTGTCATCAGCATAATAGAGGAAGCTAATACCATGTGTTGTGTTCTCTCAATGTATTGCAAATTGGGAAATATCCTCTAGGGGGAGTTGTTCACCAGGTGTCAATAAACACCAGCAAGGAGGAGGGAGAGTAGGAGAATGTTGTAAATAAAGAGATGTGTTCACACCACCGTGGTTTTGTCTTATTAATTTGTGCTACATAACGAATTGGCGATGAGGATAGCAATTCCTCTCATCCTTATGTTTGATTGACATTACCCAAAGCTCTTGACCTGTATCTGCATGTTTTTATGCATTGTGCTGCTGCCACATGATTGGCTTATTAGATAACTGCATGAATGGGCAGGTGTACAGGTGTTCCTAATAAAGTGGACAGTGAGTGTAAATATCATAAGTATCATAGAAATGTGTATTGTGATATTTGTGATATCACCCACCCCTACCTGTTGGTGTATAGTTAGAGTCTAGCTTACGTTTCCATGAACAGTGTGTATTAATTGTGGTTTAATCATTCATTTATTAAATTCAATGAAACCAAAATATCTGATCAGAAATAAAATTTAAAAAGAAAAAGAGAGAAAGCAGTACAATCTTCAGCTTAGGAAAAAAAGCACATGCATAGCCAGAAATTGCAAGGCAATTCTGACAATGTGGAAGGGCCCAAGGCCCATGACTAAACTTCTATTTCCACTCTCAGCCTCAGCCTTTTGTTAAGTAAGTGAATTTCCACATTTTAGTTGCAATTTCATGTCAGATTTTAAAATCTGAAGCTCCAGCTTACACATGGCAAGGTCATTATTGTAATAAACTCACAAATCATTGGTTACTAAAACAAAGTACGTTGCTGTGTTATTTGCTTCAGTGTGGAACTGTTTCTCATGAGGACACACAAAGAAAAACAAAATGTCAGAATGATCTCAAAATGAAAACATCTCACCATGAACACACTAGAACTCACTGAATTCTAGGGTCATTATCAGAGGGAGCCATTTCCATTTCAGACCACAGCACCTCTGTTGCTTGAATATTTTGCTGGATAGTAGGTGTTTAAAACCCCACCAGCAATGCTGCTGCACCTTATACACTTCTACACAGACTACCATGTAAGTGTAATGGTCAGTGGCTCTATGGTGGTCTCTGTTCACTGAGATGGAGGGAGCAGAGGGAGGCTGACAAATTGTGCACAGCATCAGATCAGTGCTATAGTCAAAAACTCTAAGTATACAAAAACATCTATATGTTACACATACATGATAAAGTAGTTAATAAGTATAGCTACAAGGCAGGTTAGATCATAAACTGACTTAATTTACAAGCTAACCAACTCATTGAGAAATACATTCACATACATTAAAAAAGGTCATTGATCAGTTATGTACTTCATTATTTAAATCACAAAAAAAAATTTTCAACAACTCCAGTATTTTTGTCAAGAACATACAAAATGGTATCCAGCAGATTTTTACAGTGCATCAAATTGCATCCAGTTACAGGGTAAAATGGTCCTGTACAAATCACACTAAGGTATTTCAAGATCATCATCGCACCTGTAACTGTGTATGAATAAAAAAACAGAATACTCTTTTTTAAAATGAAACTAAAATGTTTAGCATAAAGTAATTATTTATGAGCTTGCCAGCTAATGTTCCTACACAATGTACAAATACAAAATGTCTTCAAAATAATGATCAGATAATTAGTAAGTCTATGCACTTCACCATTTTCAACAAAGTTCAAACAGGTCACTTATGTAACAACAGATATAACAGACCCCTGTATCACACTGACGGATGTTCCCTGTTTCAAAATAAACTCACAAAGCAAATTATTAACCAGCAAACTAAAATATAAGTGGATGAAGATACACAAGTAAAAGTGAATTTATGCTAAGTTCAAATAAAAACTATTATAAAAGACAGGCAGAAAACTAATCATGCCTTAGTAGACATTTTCATTTATAAAATCATTGACATCTTTCAAAATAATTGCTTTAAAGTGTAACCTAATTTTTTACTTCTTGCTTGTGACAGTTTCATATTCAGCAATAGATTTAAACAATGCAGCACTTCGAAGTCTTCATGAATAGATTTCATTTTTCACATTTTCTACATACAGTAATTTCACAAACTAGGTACCAGGTCTCAATATTTCAGTATGAAATATTACGATTTCACATGATTAGGTTAGTCATGCAGGTGATGTTCTCTGCAGTGAATTTCTTTTTTTCTTTTTCTTTTTTGGCATAACACATCAAATAAAACTGATTAAACTCTTTTTTCCCACTCCCAGCCTTTTAGGAATACATATTAAGTGAAATGCTGCATTTTAATTTTTGCAATTTCATGCAGAGATCTTTAACTAACAGAAGTCTACAGAACTCCAGCACATATGGCAAGGTCCTTCTTGTAATAAATCCAGAGTCAAAATCATTAGTTACTAAAACAAAGTACATCTTTATGTTAAGTGTTTCAGCAATACACAGTTATTCCTAGAAATCTCATGAGAGAAGACACACACAAAGAAAAACTAAACAATCCCAAGTTAGAGAACCTCACCATTAACACTGCAGAATTCGCTTAATTTTCAGGTCCTGACATTTGATCCATTGAAGCGAGGCTTCTTCTCAGAGGGATCCATTTCCACAGGGCTAAGCTCAATTGGTGTAGTTGCCTCTGAGGGAACCTGCTCTCGCCTCTGATTGCGGTAATGATGCGTGATAACCCATGCAGCACAGCCCAAATAAACCATCGTCAGCAGGACGAAGTAAAAGAAGTACACAAAAAACTGGAAAAAAAAACAAAAAAACATTTGACATAAAATGTAGCTGCCAGGCATACCAGACCAGACACCATTACATTTCTTCATTAAATTCCATCATTGTGTATTTTAGTTCTATGTTTCTAGTATTTTCCTGATCGAGGACCTTGAGCTATTAACAAATGTAGCATGTAGAGTTTCTTTTTAGTTTTTTTAGGCAGTCAGTTAATGTTTTAATACAGTTTCGAAGTATCATTTATTAAATCACATTACAAGGGCAAGTACAGTGCTTTTACGCAGTACATTTTCTATGTAGTCCTTTCACAAGGTAGTAACTGGATTGTTATTTATGGTAACCATTAGGGGATTGAAGAAAAAAGGCTTGTCTGCTTTCGTAATGCTTTGTTCCTACTCGTCAACTTGGGGTAGTCTTCTAGGTAGTCCTTCCCTATTTACGAAGTGACATCAAATCAACATGGCTGCGCAAAGCACCAGAAGTATTCTTCTTACCTTTAAATGAGCTATACTGTATATAGGCCTGTCATGATAACTATGTTTTTTACTTTGTTTGACGATAAATTGTCCCAGAAATAATTGCGATAAACGATATTGTCATTTTAAGACCAATTTATGCCACCGATATAGTGATATGATCACTATATGATCTTCTGACAAAAAATATCCTTTAAATTTAGTCAATATTTCGTCATCATATTTATTCATTTTAATCAATTTTACTCTGACTAAAATGGCAACGAATATTAGTCAACAGCATTTTAGTTGACGAGAAAATGCAAAAATTAAACCAAGTATTCACACACTTTATATTATAAGAAACATTTAGCAACAAAAACATGTGAAAACTGCCCTCCTGAAATAACATTACAATGAGTACACTACTGTAATAAAATATTGTGAATTCTTTATGTTTTAGTTATTCATTGTCAATGTTTTAGTGCATTGTTATGCATGTTACTTAAGTTCAAGTTTACTTGTGCATTTGCGTCATTTTGCGCAATATCAATATTTGATGTGACCACCCTTTGCCTTCAAAACAGCATCAATTCATCAATTCTTCCAGGTACACTTGCACACAGTTTTTGAAGGAACTCGGCAGGTAGGCTGGCCCAAACATCTTGGATAACTAGCCACAGTTCTTCTGTGGATTTAGGCAGCCTCAGTTGCTTCTCTCTCTTCATGTAGTCCCAGACAGACTCGATGATATTGAGATCAGGGCTCTGTGGGGGCCATACCATCACTTCCAGGACCCCTTGTTCTTTACGCTGAAGGTTTGGGGTCGTTGTCATGCTGCAGAATAAATTTGGGGCCAATCGGATGCCTCCCTGATGGTATTGCATGAGGGATAAGTATTTGCCTGTACTTCTCAGCACTGAGGAGACCATTAATTCTGACCAAATCCCCAACTCCATTTGCAGAAATGCAGCGCCAAACTTGCAAGAAACCTCCACCATGCTTCACTGTTGCCTGCAGACACTCATTTGTGTACCACTCTCCAGCCCTTCAGCAAACTGCCTTCTGCGACAGCTAAATATGTCATCAGTCCAGAGCACCTGCTGCCATTTTTCTGCACACCAGTTCCTGTGTTTTCATGCATAGTTGAGTCGCTTGGCCCTGTTTCCACGTCGGAGGTGTGACTTCTCCGGACAGTTGATGGGTGTACCAGGGTCCCCCCCACTGGTTTCTGCCAGGTATGAGCTGATGGCACTGCTTCTGATTGCGAAGGAAAGTAAGTCTGATGTGTCTTTCATCTGCTGCAGTAAGTTTCCTTGGCCGACCACTGCGTCTACAGTCCTCAACATTGCCCGTTTCTTTGCGTCTCTTCAAAAGAGCTTGGACAGCACATCTGGAAACCCCTGTCTGCCTTGAAATTTCTGCCTGGGAGAGACCTTGCTGATGCAGTGCAACTATCTTCTGTCTTGTTGCTGTGCTCAGTCTTGCCATGGTGTATGGCTTTTGACAGTAAACTGTCTTCAGCAACCTCACCTTGTTAGCTGAGTTTGGCTGTTCCTCACCCAGTTTTATTCCTCCTACACAACTGTTTCTGTTTCAGTTAATGATTGTGTTTCAACCTACATATTGAATTGATGATCATTAGCACCTGTTTGGTATAACTATTTAATCATACACCTGACTTACATACATATGTAATCATATCATACACATATGCCTACAAAATCCCTGACTTTGTGCAAGTGTACCTAGAAGAATTGATGCCATTTTGAAGGCAAAGGGTGGTCACACCAAATACTGATTTGATGTAGATTTTTCTTCTGTTCACTCACTTTGAATTTTGTTAATTGATAAATATAAACTGTTAGCATGTCTATTTTTGAAAGCAATCTTACTTCACAGCATTTTTTCACAACTGCCTAAAACGTTTGCACAGTACTGTACATATACTGGTGGGGGGAATGCGGAACATTTTCAAAATAGTCCTTTCACTTCACAAATCACTTGACTATGGTATAAACTGGAATACAATCCCCTCTGAAAGTATTGGAATAGCAATGTCAATACTTTTGTTTCTCCTATACACTGAAGACATTTGATTTGAGATCAAAGATGATGGATTAGAATTTCAGCTTTCATTTCCTGATATTTACATCTGGATGTGTTAAACAACATAGAACATGACAACTTTGGTAGCAGACCACCCAATTTTATGTAAGCAAAAGTATAGGAACCGATCATCTTAAAGTAAATTAAAGTAAATAATACCCATTGACATCACCAAACTGTTGCATTCTTCTTTCGTGATGCTTTTCCAGGCTTGTACCGCACCTTCTTTCAATTGTTGTTTGTTTTGGAGGGTTTCTCCTTTCAGTCTCCTCTTCAGGAGGTGAAATGCATGCTCAGTTGGGTTAAGGTCTGGTGATACACATGGCCAATCTAAAACTTTGATTTAGTGTGTTTTGGGTCATTGTCTTGCTGCAAGATGAAGTTCCTCCCAATTAGATTTGATGCATTTCTCTGTAAATTGGCAGACAATGTTTCTGTAGACTTCTGAATTCATTCTGCTGCTACCATTATTAGTTACATTATCAATAAAGATTAGTGAGCCCATCCCAGAAGCAGCCATGCTAGCCCAAGCCATGACACTACTGCTACCGTGCGTGACCGATGAGCTTGTATGTTTTGTATCATGAACAGATTCTTTCTTTTTCCACACTTTGGCCTTTCCATCACTTTGGTAGCGATTATTCTTGGTTCCAGAACATTTGTGGCTCATTTAAGTACTCCTTTATAATTCGAATCTGGCCTTCCGATTCTTATACAGTAGCTGATGAGTGGTTTGCATCTTGTCCTATGGCCTCTATGTTTCTGCTCTCAAAGTCTTCCTTGAACAATGGACTGTGATACCTTCACCCCTGCCATGAGGAGGTTGTTGGTGATGGCACTAACTGTTGTTGGATTGGAGGTGGAGGTGGCGGGTGGTTGGGCTGGTTCAAACAGTGGTTTCTTTCTTTTTCAGGACATTCCAAATTGTTTTATTGGTTATGCCCAGTGCTTATGCAATGGCGTTGATTGAGTTTCCTTCTTTTCTTAGTTTGGCAGTTTGGGGAAAGTACATCACAGTCTATTTTATTTTCAATGTACCGTTTATTCTCTTCTGAAGTAAGGCGAGTAATTTAGCCATCATTCACAAATATGCCAACCGTAACAGACTAAAATCCTATAATTAACACCCATCTACTTGTCTAATGTTAGCAATGGCTTCCCAGCAGTTGTCAGTTAATATCAGTGAGCTTAAAACATCTACACAGCTGTCAATCATTCCAGATTCATAAGTTGGCTCATCTGCAATTTTTACTGGGCAGGAAAAATGACTTGACATATTTTTGAGCGATAACTCAAAGTAGTGTACACCAGTGATAAAATGCAGAGCACCTTTGCAAAATGCGTAAAGGCTGGCCCCTACTGACCCCCATGTTGAGCATGCTTAGATTGTAATCTTACTGAATCACTTTGGAGAAAGAGCATCTGCTAAATAAATAAATGTAAATGCAAGCAGCACGCGTATGGCTATGTAACTTTCATTAACTACTAACAAACATAATTTCTGTTTCATATAAGCACATATAAATGTCATATTGCTTGTGCCAATGAAAAAACTTTGCTTACCTGGGAGTGTACTGGTAGAGCCAGGCCTCTCTTATCTACTACAATGAGAGTAATAATAGTCTTCAAGATCGTTCCCAGGAATGTGTTTATTCCAAAGACTAGAGCACACAGCTCCTTAGTGAGAGAAGAGGCAATCTGAAAACTAATTTAAAAGACACCAGAGAAAAAGACAAAGTTTATTTTCTTTTCTGTTTGCACATGTTCTCCTTAACCCATCAGATGGCTGACCAAGATTTTTCTATTCTCATACTGATGATCATAAGGTTTCACAGCTGTACACAGCATGCAATTAACTAGGAGTGCTTAACCGATATGGACTCCCACTCTCCTTTATTTACACAGGCTTATTATGATCATAAGCATGCGCCTTTACATGAACATTACAGTGGTGCTTGAAAATTTGTGAACCCTTTAGAATTTTCTACATTTCTGCTTAAATATGACATAAAACACCATCAGATTTTCACACCTAAAAGTCCTAAAAGTAGATAAACAGAACATATCAGTGAGTTGCAAAAGTATGTGAACCTTTGCTTTCAGTATCTGGTGTGACCCCCTTGTGCAGCAATAACTGCAACTAAACATTTTGACAACTGTTGATCAGTCCTGCACATCAGCTTGGAGGAATTTTTGCTGTTCTTCAGTACAGAACAGCTTCAGCTCTGGGATGTTGGTGATTTTCCTCACATGAACTGCTTGCTTCAGGTCCTTCCACAACATTTCTATTGAATTAAGGTCAGGACTGGGCCATTCCAAAACATTAAATTTCTTCTTCTTTAACCATTGTTTGGTAGACTGACTCATGTTCTTAGGGTTGTTGTCTTGCTGCATCCCATTTTCTTGGGATTTCTTGACCAATTTTCTCTTGAGATTCAGTTCCCAGACAGATGTCCTGATATTTTCCTTTCAAATTCGCTGGTATAGTTCAGAATTCATTGTTCCATCAATGATGGCAAGCCATCCTTTAAACCAAAAAGTTCTATTTTGGTCTTATCCATCCACAACACAGTTTTCCATTAGCCTTCTGGCTTGTCCACATGATCTTTAGCAAACTGCAGAGGGGCAGTAATGTTCTTTTTGAAGAGCAGTGGTTTTCTCCTTGCAACCCTGCTATGCAAAACACTGTTATTCAGTGTTCTCCTGATGGTGGACTTATGAAAAGGAGTTGATTATAATGTGAGAGAGGCCTTTAGTTGCTTAGACATTACCCTGAAGTTACCTTGTGGACTATTACACATCTTGCATCATCCTGGAGTGATCTAGTGGTCTTGAATTTCCTCCATTTGTACACAATCTGTCTGTCAATTGGTGGAGTCCAAACAGTTTAAAGATGGTTTTGTAGCTTTTTCCAGCCTGATGAACATCAACAACTCTTTTTCTGAGGTCCTCAGAAATCTCCTTTGTTCATGCCATGATACACTTCCACAAACGGGTTGTGAAGATCAGACTTTGATAAATCGCTGTTCTTCAAATAAATCAGCGTGCTCACTCACACCTGATTGTCATTTAATTAATCGAAAACACCTGACTCTAATTTCACCTTCAAATTAACTGCTAATCCTAGAGATTAACATAATTTTGCCACTCAAATATGTAATTTTGGATCATTTTCCTCAATAAGTAAATGACCAAGTATAATATTTTTGTCTCATTTCTTTAACTGGGGTCTCTTTGTCTTCTTTTAGGACTTGTGTGAAAATATGATCTTGGTTTAGGTCATATTTATGCAGATATATAGAAAAGTCTAAAGGGTTCACAAACTTTCAAGCACCACTGTATGTTAAGCCTAGCAAGATAAATTGCAATAAAGTGGTCATATAACTCTCTTGTTGGCACAACCTGCAGTCGCCTCACAGTTAAGCATGCTGAGAAAAACAATGATGCTACCTAAAATCAATTCATAGCTTTTGTGTGCAATATGAGGAGAAAACACCACAGCTGATAGCCAAGAGTCATCCCCTTAAACAGGAGTTGATGGTGGAAACCATGGTAAGAGAGACACTGCAGCAATAAGTCTGTATTTTAAAAAAACTGTTCTATCTATATTATATGCACTGTAATCAGCTATCTATATTATATGCACTGCAATCAGCAATGGATACTCAGTTTCTACTGGTATACACTAAAAATATATTTCGCCTGGATATATCAGCTGGTTGATGTATTGGCTAAACAATACCAGCTACTTACCATGTTACATAACAGTTCAATGACAGGATAAAGCCACACTATGACTCAAGTGCAAAAGATCATTTCAGTATAATGGACAACTTTCTCACTAAAGCTCTTTAATAGTGAAGGTGATTACTCAGAGCCTGCAGTACTCACGTAGCAATAGGAACCAGGAATTGGTAGAAGCCTCTGAAGAAAATATAGGCCACGTAACACACCCAGATGTTGCTGGTGGTGCCCATGAGAAGCAGCAACCCAGCCTGGGCTGCAGTGATCACCCCAATTACCAGTTCTGACCAGACCTTCCATCTGATCTTCACAAATCCTGCCACAAATGACGTGCTCGCACCTGGGACAAATGGCAATAAGCATTACTTTCTAAAGTACTAATCATATTATAGCTATCATCACACTGTTCAAGGAAAATAAACATTAATTTAAAAAATAAAAATAATTAACATACTGTCCCTGCTGAAAGTATCAGAAAAGCAAGGCCAGTTCTATTGTTTTTGTTATACATTGAAGACATTTGGTTTGAGATGAATATAAGACGAAAGCTTAAATCTGTCATTTCCTGATATTTACATCTAGATGTGTTAAACAACTTAAAACATGGCACCTTTGGTGGCAGACCACACAATTTTTAGGTGAGCAAAAATGTAGGAACAGATAGTCAAAGTAAATTATCCCTTAAACAGGCAAGAGTGGGAAATGATTAGCAAAAATTCATTTCATGTCACTTTTTATATAATTTGGACTTAAGTAAAACATATCCAAAGGAACTTTTTGATACATTTAGGATTTTATGAGTTGTATCCCTCAGGATATGTTGCCCTATTAAGGTACAAAAAAGTCAGTCATCAATATCAATTTTATTTGATACAAAAAAAAAAAAAAAAAGATTTTTCTGACTTCCCCTATTTTAAAACGTCATACATATTTGTTCATTCATTTCAAACAGTGTACACGACAGAGTTGATCCAAGTGAAGAACAACCACTTATCAATGATTTGTAACAAACATCGATTTTTCTTGCATTTTTAATTAAGAACAAGCAGTTTTAACAATGGATGTTATGAATAAACAAATAGATTATCAGTAACAAACATACAGACAAACATTTTTTAAATTCATTTCAACAAAAAAGTAAACAGGGAATAGCGACCTTTGTCAGAGAACACTGCAAAGTGGTCAAATACAGTGGTGCTTGAAAGTTTGTGAACCCTTTAGAATTTTATATTTCTGCATAAATATGATAAACGTCAGATTTTCACACAAGTCCTAAAAGTAGACAGAGAACCCCATTAAACAAATGAGACACACATATGATACTTGGTCATTTATTTATTAAGGAAAACGATCCAATATTACATATCTGTGAGTGGCAAAAGTATGTGAACCTCTAAGATTAGCAGTTAATTTGAAGGTGAAATTACAGTCAGGTGTTTTCAACCAATGAGATGATAATCAGGTTTGAATGAGTACCCTGATTTATTTGAAGAACAGGGATTTATCAAAGTCTGATCTTCACAACCCGTTTGTACCATGACATGGACAAGGGAGATTTCTGAAGACTTCAGAAAAAGAGTTGTTGATGTTCATCAGGCTGGAAAAGTTTACAAAACCATCTCTAAAGAGTTTGGACTCCACCAATTGACAGTTAGACAGATTGTGTACAACAGGAAATTCAAGACCACGGTTACCCTCCCCAGGAGTGGTAGACTAACAAAGATCACTCCAAGAGCAAGACATATAATAGTCTGTGAGGTCACAAGGGAACTCAGGGTAACTTCTAAGCAACTAAAGGCTTCTCTCACATTGGCTAATGTTAATGTTCATGAGTCCACCATCAGCAGAACACTGAACAACAATGGTGTGCAAGACAGGGTTGCACAGAGAAAGTCACTGCTCTCCAAAAAGAACATTGCTGCCCGCCTGCATTTGCTAAAGATCATGTGGAAAAGCCAGAAGGCTACTGGAAAAATGTTTTGTGGACGAATGAGACCAAAATAGAAGTTTTAGGCTTAAATGAGAAGCGTTATGTTTGGATAAAGGAAGCCACTACATTCCACCTTATCCCATCTGTGAAACATGGTGGTGGTAGTATCATGAATTCTGAATTATATCAGCGAATTCTAAGGGATAATGTCAAGACGTCTGTTCATGAACTGAATCTCAAGAGAAAGTGGGTCATGCAGCAAGACAACGGATATAAGCAAGTCATTCTACCAAAGAATGGTTAAATAATAAAGTTAATGTTTTGGAATGGCCAAGTCAAAGTCCTGACCTTAATCCAATAAAAATGTTGTGGAAAGACCTGAAGCAAGCAGTCCTTGTGAGGAAACCCACCAACATCCCAGAGTTGGAGCGGTTCTGTACTGAGCAATGGGCTAAAATTTTTCCAAGCTGATGTGCAGGACTGATCAACAATTACTGGAAATGTTTAGTTGTAGTTATTCCTAAGGGGCTCACACCAGATACTGAAAGCAAAGGCTCATATACTTTTGCCACTCACAATATATGTAGTATTGGATCATTTTCCGCGATAAAAAAAATGACCAAGTAAAATATTTTTGTCTCATTTGTTTAACTGGGTTCTCAAGGTCTACTTTTAGGACTTGTGTGAAAATCCGATGATGTTTTAGGTCATATTTATGCAGAAATATGGAAAATTCTAAAGGGTTCACAAACTTTCAAGCGCCACTGTATGTCATACTGAATGTCATCCACAGGTCTCGGTGTTGTTTGTCGCTGGATGCATTTGATGGGTTTATCATTCTCCCTTCCATTTGAGGGCTTTCCTTTCTTTTTTCCACCACGAATGAGTGCATTTGCAACTTCCAGCCTGAATGTCTTCAGCTTCTTATGCTTTTGCTCACCCAGACCCCTTGCATCTCTGCGATCCAGGAACCGTCTATTCTTTATGGCTATATCAGCCATCTGCCCAAATAAACTCACGTACCACCGATGTGATTTTTGCAGGGGTACGGTAGAAGGCCACCATCATGTCGGCCAGGTCAACTCCTCCCATGTGGACACTGGGAACTGTTACTGTGTAACAATGTTTGGACAGCGGACCCTAACTCATCTCCTCTCTCCTGTAGAGAAATGCTTGACCTCTTTCACTGGACTTGCAACTGCACAGGAGCTGGCTAGTGTGACAGCTTTGTTGTCAACCAATTTTACAACTGCCACTTTTGCCTCATTAACCAGTCCATAATCAAAGCTGGCCCTTCCTTGTCTAATAAGTGTGATCTTCCAGGGAGCATCCTTTCACCTTTTCTTGCGAATGGTGCCCAAGCCAAGCGATTAATACAGGTGCACAATAAGAGGTAATGAAGTGAAAAAATTGTCAAAGCAGGCAACACATGCTGTTGGGTTCTTGATGGTCTTGCAGAGTTCAACAACACTGGCTCCAAGTCCAAGCTCTTTGACAGGCCCCTGTTCAGTGCTGAATATGCTCCTCCCTGTCCGTACAGGATTTCACAGTTTTTTTTTCTCTTGTGAATGTTGTGGACAAAAATGCTTGAATGCTGAGTTTGAATTGGGTGAAAAACACTTTCACTTTTTTTCAATGACCTCTGCAAGAAACTAAAGAGTGTATACAGTACTGTGCAAAAGTTTTAGGCAGGTGTGATAAAAAAAAATGCTGTAAAGTAAGAATGCTTTCAAAAATAGACATGTGAACAGTTTATATTTATCAATTAAAAAAATGCAAAGTGAGTGAACAGAAGAAAAATCTACATCAAATCAGTATTTGGTGTGACCACCCTTTGTCTTCAAAACAGCATCAATTCTTCTAGGTACACATGAACACAGTTTTTGAAGGAATTCGGCAGGTAGGTTGGCCCAAACATCTTGAATAACTAACCACAGTTCTTCTGTGGATTTAGGCAGCCTCAGTTGGTTCTCTCTCTTCATGTAATCCCAGACAGACTCGATGTTGAGATCAGGGCTCTGTGGGGGGCATACCATCACTTCCAGGACTCCTTGTTCTTCTTTACGCTGAAGATAGTTCTTAATGACTTTCGCTGTATGTTTGGGGTCATTGTCATGCTGCAGAATAAATTTGGGGCCAATCGGACGCCTCCCTGATGGTATTGCATGAGGGATAAGTATTTGCCTGTACTTCTCAGCATTGAGGATACCATTAATTCTGACCAAATCTCCAACTCCATTTGCAGAAATGCAGCCCCAAACTTGCAAGGAACCTCCACCATGCTTCACTGCTGCCTGCAGACATTCAGCCGTGTACTGCTCTCCAGCGCTTTGGCAAACAAACTGCCTTCTGCCACAGCCAAATATGTCAAATTTTGACTCATCAGTCCAGAGCACCTGCTGCCATTTTTCTGCACCCTAGTGTTTTCGTGCATAGTTGAGTCGCTTGGCCGTTTCCACGTCGGAGGTATGGCTTTTTGGCTGCAAGTCTGCCATGAAGACCACTTCTGACCAGAATTCTCCGGACAATGGTTGGGTGTACCAGGGTCCCACTGGTTTCTGCCAGGTATGAGCTGATGCCACTGCTGGACATCTTCCGATTGTGAAGGAAAGTAAGCCTGATGTGTCTTTCATCTGCTGCAGTAAGTTTCCTTGGCTGACCACTGTGTCTACAGTCCTCAACGTTGCCCGTTTCTTTGTGCTTTTTCAAAAGAGCTTGGACAACACATCTGGAAACCCGTCTGCCTTGAAAATTCTGCCTGGGAGAGACCTTGCTGATGCAGTATAACTACCTTCCGTCTTGCCGCTGTGCTCAGTCTTGCCGTGGTGTAAGACTTTTGACAGTAAGCTGTGTTCAGCAACCTTACCTTGTTAGCTGAGTTTGGCTGTTCCTGCTTCAGTTAATGACTGTGATTCAACCTACATATTGAATTGATGATCATTAGCACCTGTTTGGTATAATTGTTTAATCATGCACGTGACAATATGCCTACAAAATCCCTGACTTTGTGCAAGTGTACCTAGAACAATTGATGCTGTTTTGAAGGCAAAGGGTGGTCACACCACATATTGATTTGATGTAGATTTTTCTTCTGTTCACTCACTTTGCATTTTGTTAATTGATAAATATAAATTATTAACATCTATTTCTGAAAGCATTCTTACTTTACAGCATTTTTTCACACCTGCCTAAAACTTTTGCACAGTACCGTATCTTTTGGTGCTCATTGCCTGTTTAAGTAAAGTAAATAACACTTAATATCTGGTTGCATACCACTTGCTTGCAATAATAATAACTTCTAAAACCTTCCACTTTTGGAAGACAGAATATTTCTGTAGACTTCTGAATTCATTCTGCTGCTACTATCATGAGTTATATCAATAAAGATTAGTGAGCCCATTCCAGAAGCAACCATACAAGCCCAACCCATGACACTACCATGCTTGACCGTTGAGCTCTTATGTTTTGCATCATGAGCAGATCCTTTCTCCACACTTTGGCCTTTCCATCACTTTGGTAGAGGTTAATCTTGGTTCCAGAACATTTGTGGCACATCTCTGTATTTCTTTGCAAATTCCAATCTGGCTTTCTGATACTTATTGCTCATTAGTGGTTTGCATCTTGTGGTATGGCCTCTATATTTCTGTTCTTGAAGTCTTCTTCGAATGGTGGATTGTGATACCTTCACCCCTGTTGATATCACTAACTGTTGTTTGAGTTTTTCTTCACAGCTGTCACAATGTTAGTCATCAACTGCTGTTGTTTTCCTTGGCCAATCTGTTCCATGTCTGGTTGTTAGTACACCAATTGTTTCTTTCTTTGTCAGGAGATTCCAAATTGCTGTACTGACTATGCTCAATGCTTGTGAAATGGCCCTGATAGATTTTCCCTATTTTCTCAGCTTCACAATGGCTTGCTTTTCTCCCATAGACAGCTCTCTGGTCTTCATGTTGGTTTATCCTTTTTAACAACAAATGCAGTCTTCACACCCGAAACCTAGGGCTCAAACCAAGAGCAGACATTCAGGGTTATTCATTCTTTAAACAATCAATTTAACAGGGCACACCTAGACAGCAAGAAACTCTTGTCGGTCACATGGTGGTGGAAAACAAAAGGTGTCATATAGGTTGTTATGGGAATGAGAGCTGAAATTCTGATATATAATCTCATTCATCTTTTGATCTCAAACTCAAATGTCTTCAATGTATAGCGAAAACAGAATTGGCCTTGCTGTTCCAATACTTTCAGAGGGGACTGTATTACATACTATTGTAGCTATAATGTGAAATCGCCACAGTCAGTGTAGCTGCTTATAAAATCTGGACTTTGGCTGTTATGTAATATTAAATGAGCTGTATAATCTGTCTGTAGTGTCACTGTAATGAGTCTAATGTAGGTGGAATGTCATAGTAACAAAATCAGTTAACTTCACATTCAAAAGAATAAAACACTAAATGAATAAAACACTAGTAAATTTGCAAGTGAGGTTTCCACATTCCACATGATGGTTTTGAGGGAGGCACATTACAATAGTAGTGTGTTGCAACATATTCAAACAAACAAGTGATGTGTCCTTCATTCATTTTAACAACTTTAACGCTTTTTTAAAAATCACACCATTGCCAAAATACCCACAAAAACTTCTCTGGAACAGCAAAGATTCTGAATGCACACAAGACAAAATAAAAGTGCCCAATTGCATATTGCAGGCCTTTCCAAATATTAGTATCATAAAGGCCAATAGAGTGATCATTAACAAACGCTAATCATTACATTGTTCAGCCATAATGCTTTAACATCTCAAAATCTAGCTTCTTGCTGCATATAAAGCCATAGCTCACTGAGGTAGATTTTAGGACACAAAAAAAACAAAACAAAAAAACAGTTCTGGAAAGCATTTTTAAATGACGGAACATCAAAACACTATGCTACAACAGCGTTTTAGTGCCACATAAAAAAATAAAATAAATTAAGATTATGAGAATAAAGTCTTGATATTTTGAGAAAAAAGTCAAAATCACGAGAATAAAATCATAGCATTTTGAGAATAAAGTCAAAATTACAAGAATAAAGTCATAGCAATATGAGAATAAAATCGTAGCAATAAACTTATAAAGAGAATATAGTCAAAATTACACTGCAGTAAAGTTGGTTTTATATTGGACATTCGCTGAAGGTTTGCTATTTCTATTCCTCAAGAAATAACACAAAAATGACAAAATGTGTATTTTCTTGCTCTGGAGTGGACAGAAAAAGTACCACTGAATATATATTTTTAATACACATTTTGCCTTTTTGTGTTTACTTACTGAGAAATTGAAGAGCGAATCTGGAATCTGCGAATGTCCAATATAAAACCAATTTTACTGCGATGTAATTTTGACTTTAATCTCAAAATATTACGACTTTATTCTCGTAATCTTAATTTATTTTATTTTTTTATGTGGCACTAAAACGCCATCATACTATGCTTTACACTAAGCAGTTAAAAAAAAGCTGCACAATTATTTTTTTCCATTGGGAAAAAAATATGCATACAGTTGCAATCAAAATTATTTAACCCCTATTGCAAATCAGGTTTATTGTCAAAATTTACAGACTTTCAGCTGTTTGCAATGAACAAATCAAACAAAAGCAATTGAAATACTTCAACACAATGAATGCTTCAAGTGGATTCCCCAAATTTAACTTATAATGACTTCTCCAGTCTCAAAATTATTCAACCCCCTGAATAGAATCCTTCACAACAACACAAATATGAAAAACAGGAGTTATCTCAAGCACACTTGATGCAACTAATCAAAAGCTTCATTAGTTGCACCAGGTGTGCTTGAGCTGGAACACATGAAATACCTGAACTGGCTAGGGGCAGAAAATACATGAAATACCTGGACGGGGCAGAAAAAGGAAGCCATCAATGGCTGCAACCAGATTTCTGAGAAGGCAGGTTGTGAAAAACCCTCGAGTGACTGCAAAAGACCTGCAGCAAGACTTGGTGGCAACAGGCACTGAGGTTTCAGTAAGCACAGTGTGGTACGTACTACAGGTAGAAGGTTTCCATGCCAGAACTCCAAGACGTACACCACTACTGACCCAAAAGCCCAAGAAAAAAGTCTGCTCCAATATGCTCAAAATCATATAAATAAGCCACATAAGTTTTGAGATTCTGTTCTGTGGAGCGATGAAACAAAACTGGAACCTTTCGGCACGATGGATCAACGGTATGTCTGGAGAAAGAAGAATGAAGAAAGAAAACTCTGCATGGTGGTGGCTCGGGGATACTCTCTGCTTTGCATCCTCTGGCACTGAAAACCTGCAGTGTGTGGAAGGCAAGATGGATTCATTGAAGCATCAGGAAATCCTAGGAGAAAACATCATGCCATCTGTGAGGAAGCTAAAGCTTGGGCGTCATTGGACCTTCCAACAGGACAATGTTCCCAAGCATACCTCAAATTCCACCAAGGCTTGGTTGCAGAAATTGTCCTGGAATATTCTACAGGGCCATCACAATCACTTGACTTGAACCCCATAGAAAATCTCTGGTGTGATTTGAAGAAGGCGGTTACAGCACGCAAACCCATGAATATTACTGAACTGGAGGCCATTGCTCATGAAGAATGGGCTAAGATTCCTCAGGAACAGTGCCAGAAGCCGGTGTCTGGCTATGCATCTTGTTTGCAGCAGGTCATAACAACAAAAGGGTGTTCTACTAAGTACTAAAGATGCTTGCTATGAAAGGGTTGAATCATTTTGAAACTGGAGAAGTCATTATAAGTTGCATTTTCAGTTGAATTTGGGGAAACCACTTGAAGCATTCGTTGTGCTGAACTATTTCAATTGCTTTTGTCTGATTTGTTCATTGCAAACAGCTGAAAGTCTGTAAATTTTGACAATAAACCTGATTTGCAATGGGGGTTGAATAATTTTGATTGCAACTGATTCAGGTTCAAATTATTGTAATATATGATATCAATTATTGACGCAAGCCTTGTAGGTTTTTCATCATGATGGCTGTAGCTTATTATTCATCACAGATCCTGTTTAACTCACCAAGCAAAGTTGAGGCAGCTTCAACCCCTCCATTATAGACATGCTTCTGCTCTGTGGCTTGATCCAACTTGTTCCACAGGATATGCACGTAGAACACCACCAGGTAATAGCCAGTGGAGTTGAACACCCACCACAGGCTCCATAATCTCAGGGTGGGGACTTTTACAACACTGCGCATCTCCTTCAACATCTGAATGAACACAGAGTTCATGCTGGAGGAGGTTATCTGTCTGCTACAGCCACCTGCTGGGGCTTTTTCACCTTGTGTAATCATTTCATCGGGTTTAATTTTGTCCAGTTCTGACTGAGTGGCAGTTCTCTCCTCATACCTGTGGTTCTGGTTAAAAAACAGACTTTGTTTTGGCCATGGCAAGCAGGTAGACAGCAACAGGCCAAAAGAGACACAACCCAGTGAGATGGCACTGAGCGTGTTGTACGTGATGTCAGCCAGTGACATACACAGCTGGCCCGCCACTGAACTGGTAAATACACCCAGCAGCACAGAGGAGCGTGAGTAACTGGCCACACGCTGATACACATTCGCTGGCACAAGTGAAAAAATGTAAGAGGAGTAGGCCACACGTGCTGCCATCGTGATGCCGTAAAAAAACTCCATGAACTGCATCTCCAACAAGGAGGTGCCCAGCAATAGCAGGAGCCAAATGGAGACATGGCTCATGCTTTGCAGGACCAAGACAGGCTTATACCGCAGGTAATCAGTCAGCAGAAACACAGGCACCAGTACAGCCATGTACGAATAGGAGAGCACTGGGTTAATCTCATTTGTGACCTGCAGAAACCATGAAAACAGAAAGCAATAAGAAAATCTATACAGCTTATCTATATGAACGGGCTTAGAACAGCCAACGAAATGTAGATACAATTGATTCAAATTGCCAAAAAAAAGCATACAGATAAAGCACAAATTTTTTTATGTTTTAGCCAAGGGCAGCACAATGGCGTGCTGGTTAGCAGTGCTGCCTCAATAGCTCCATGGTCCCCAGCTCATTTCTAAGCTCAGGATACTCTATGTGTCTAATGAGTTTTCACTGTGCATATGTTCTCCCTGTGTTCATGTGGGTTTCCTCCAGTTTCCTCCCACATCCCAAAAACTTACCAGAAGGTGGTCTGGCTACAATAAATTGCCCCTAGGTGTAAACTAGTATGTGAATGTGTGTGTGTGTGTGTGTGTGTGTGTGCATGTGTGTGTGTGTGTGTGTGTGTGTGTGCATGGTGTCCTGCAATGGACTGGTGTCTCATTCAGGGTGTTTTCCCACCTCATGCCCAGTGTTCCCAGAATAGGCTCCAGAACTACTGCAACCCTGACCCTGATAAAGCAATTACTGAAGATGAATGAATGAAAGTAATCAATGTTACTGACCTGAATGAGGGTTCCTAATTTACAATTACACTAAAAAATTTTTTACCAAAAGTACCCATATTAAACTGTTTAATTGTAAATTGAAATACAATGCCAATGCAATATCTCAAACTGAAGGATTAAGCAACCATTGTGATAGGACACATTCTTACTACCTCACACAGTACGACCTAATACTTAACAGTGATGCACAAAAAAGGTTCAGCGCACAGAAGGATTTGAGGCCTACAGGAATTGGCAGTTGACAGCATGTGTGACCCACTTAGCAGGAATGTAAACTTTGACCAAGTCTGTGCACAAGGCACATGAGTTTCTAGTTTTTCAGCTGCAAGAGGCAGTGCAGCTGACTGGGAAACTAATCCAAAATAAATGACCACCGAGCACAAAAAAAACGAACACACAGGAATAAAAAACAAAGATCAAAGTAACAGAAAAAAAAAAAAAAACAGACAGAAAATGTGAAAAGCTGAGGTCCTGACTCTCTGTGGTCATTAAAAATCCTTTTAAATTAAAAAACACTTCTTGTAAACAGTAGGGGTATAAGCCCGGTGTCCTGGCGAAATTCCCCCATTGGCCCTTATCTGTCATGGTCCCCTAATAATCTCCATCCCTGAATTGGCTACACATAGTGCCTAGAAAAGCACTTTATAAATGTAAGGAATTATTATTATTACTATTACCTTTGGGGTAAAAGATTTATTAAATAACTGATGAGTAGACATATAAGTGAAAACACCGACAGTTTCATTCCACATTTACTGTCATTACACTTTACACAGCTGTACAGACAGACTGGTGACAAATAAAAAAGAAAAAAAGGAGTCTCTGTCACACGATGGGATGCATTTTTGTCAGCATGGTTTAGGTCTATTTTATTAAGGTATTATTGGGGCAAAACAACTGAGCACCCGTGACAGTGGAATTTGTACTTGTTACACCTTCTCAAATTCTTCATTGCAGGTGCACAAATCCTGTTCTACAAATCACAAATTTAAAACACATTCACACACCCGTATCAAAAAATGTTAAGTCCTAGACAAATTTTGCACATCCGCAAATCGGTATGTGAATTCATGCAATCAGAGTTGCACACCTGTAAAATATTTTCTCACAAACACCTTTTTTTTTTTTTTTTTTTTTTGGATATCTTTCTAGTACAAACACAAGTCAATAACTATTTGAATCTGAACTAGTCAAAAACTGCTTGAATCTGCCACGATGAATCTCAAACGCTGTTTTTTTGCTGACAAATTACTTTTGGCCTATCAAAGGAGCTCACCTGACCCATAGGGTCAGATATTTGGTGCAAAAGTGAGAACGCGCGGAACTTGCTATTTGTCAGCGAAAAAACAGCGTTTGAGACTTGTAGCAGTAGATTCAAGCAGTTGTAATTATTGACTTGTGTTTGTGCTAGAAAAATATCCAAGAAAAAAAATGTTTGAATGTTTGTTTCTCACAATGTCTTTTTGTGAGAAAATATTCTACAGGTGTGCAACTCTCATTGCATCAATTCACATACCGATTGGCGGATGTGCAAAATCTGTCCATGACTTCACATTTGTTGATACAGGTGTGTGAATGTGTTTTGCACCATTTTCACTTCAGCAACTGTAGCAAAAATGCGAGCATATGAGTTTCTTAATTTGTGATTCGTAGAATAGGATTTGTGCACCTGCAAAGAAGAATTTGAAAAGGTGTAACTGCTGTGTTGTTTGTGGGGAAAAAAAAAAAAAAAAAGTACAAATTCACAGGTGCTCAGTTGTTTTACCCTAATAATACCTTCATACTACTTGTCCCCTTAAAGTGGAGTCATTGCAAAACAGTTATTCTGACTGATTACATTTATCCTATCTTGAAAGATTTCTATTCTGATAGGCATGTCTCTCTCAGGAGGACTTATATATGACTTGTATATCCACAGGGCACAAGGGCTCACTGAATGGTTTGAAAATTATGTTTAAAAAAAAAAAAATGCTATGGTCTTCACAGTAACCACATCTCAACCCAACTGAACACTTATTTGGAAGAATGGGATTAATTCCTCCAGTTCTGCTGCAGAGAATATTAGAGTATCTGTCATTATGTATTAAAGCCGTTTTGGTGGCCCAACACCTTATTAAGGCACTTTTTTTTCTTTTAATTTGTCATCCAGCTGTACAGCATCAGTATATTTTTTTTTTATGACTAGAGAAGGGTCCACATACTGTCCCCTCCAAAAGCACTGGAACAGTAAGAACAATTCTTTTGTTTTTGCTATACACTGAAGACATTTGGATTTGAGCTCAAAAGGTGAATGAGACGATAGAAACATTGTGAGTTTTCAAGAAAAAACCCCAAAACAACGGTCAGTGACATCAACAACCTCCACAGGACAGGGGTAAAGATATCACAATCCAACGTTCGAAGAACTTTGATGGCAGAAATATAGACAGTCCATACAGGATTTCGTGATCGCAGAAATGAATGCAAAATCAAGCAAACGCCACAATATTTGGAGGAGCTTGCAATTTTTACAAATTACCGCAGATTTTCAGCAGATTAGACGAGACTCGTCATGTGACATCACAACTAGCATTCCGCCAAACCCCTCTACGATAAACGTGCGTCGAAAATTAGTACAGCTAAAAGGTCTCATTTACCAACAAACATCACTATGAAAGATGGAAAGGCCAAAGTGTGGAGAAAGTATGGAGCTGCTCATGATCCAACACATCCAAGCTCATCAGTCAAGAACGATGGAGGTAGTGTCATAACTTGGGCTTGCATGGTTGCTTCTGGAACTAGCTCACTAAATCTTTATTGATGATGTAACTCATAATGGTAGCAGCAGAATGAATCCAGAATTCTATAGAAACATCCTGCCTGCCAATTTACAGAGACATGCATCCAACCAAATTGGGAGGAACTTCATCATGCAGCATGACAGTGAACCAAATCACACTGCCAACACAATAAAAAAATTAAAAAAAATCACCAGACCTTAACCCAACTGAGCATGCATTTCACCTCCTGAAGGGGAGACTAAAGGGAGACTGGAATGAAGCTGTGGTACAAGCCTAGAAAATTATCACAAAAGAAGAATGCAACAGCTTGGTGATGTCAGTGGGTCACAAGATTGATGCAGTAATTGCAAGCAAGCAATATGCAACCAAATATTAAGTGTCATTTACTGCAAGACTATCCTTTCCAATACTTTTGCTCACCTAAAAATTGGGTGCTCTGCCAACTAGGATGCCATGCTCTAAGTTGTTTAACACATCGAGATGTAAACATCGGGACATGAACAAGGAAATTCTGCTTTATCATCTCAGATTCATCTAAAACCAAACGTCTTTAGTGTACAGCAAAAGCAAAAGAATTGGCCTTGGTTTTCCAATTCTTTTAGAGGGGACTGTATAATAAAGAGAGTACAAGGTGGTTATAACCAAACTGATACAACATTCTGGGTTCAAGGTCACTAAAATTGATACAGATATAAGCTGACTAAGCATTTATACAACAACTCAAACCTTAGTCAAGTTTGAGACCCACCTGCTCGCTGGTGAAGTTCTTCTCTGTGCTAAGAAGGTAAGGAGTGATGAAAGACTCGCCTGGCTTCAGTTGAACCATGAAGCCATAAAAACAGAGGAACATGACCGACCATTTCCAGGCCCGAGGTGTTTGTTGCTCAGTATTCAGCTCTATCTTAGAGTTGAGCTCATGCTCAGATGGTTCTTCAAGATCTTTTTCGGTTTCATTACTGTTTGCAATCAGCTCCTCCTTAAATTCCCCTTTTCCATTTACACTCTCAACAGAATCAGCCATATTCTACAGTAAACTAACCACACTGTGATTTCAAATGGTGGTAATACCTCACTTTGCATCAGTCTAAAGGATTTCAAGTACTAAAATCCTAACAAATGAGTTATAATAAAGGAACTATCATACCCCTTATGCTATTTCCACTGCATAGGCATAGATCAGAAGCAGGTCCGTTATACATTAGCTTCTATGTTACTTTTTTACCAGTAAGTAACCCTTTTCATAAACTCAGAGGTGTTAATAAGTACGCTACCATTCCATCTGCAAATAAGTGAGTGTTAACCGTTTCCAGCCTCCAAGACTTACAAGCATAGAGAAAGGCTACCTCGCAGTGTTTCCCATTCTGCAAAACATAAACACAAAGTAGTTTTCAGAACATACTCCAAAGTCTTAAATTAACTCTTCATACAACTGTATGATGTACTCAGTGAACAGAAATCAACAGTCATTGCTTGTAATATTTAAGAGATATACATTAGCCAATACAATACATCAAAACTAGATTATAACTACCCGTTATCCGAAGGCAGTTGCATAAATTATTATTCTACAATAAATATTCATTATGCTAAAGACAAATAACCTACCTACTGAGATTTTGCTCGTTTGTGCTCAATAAAAGTTGGGCTGGTTGTTCCCAACTGATTTTTTTATTGGTTTTTTTTTTTGCTCACAGTTAAATCAATAATATACATTTTTAGTCTCAACTTGAGCAATCTCCAGGCGATTCAAAATGCAGCGGTTAGGCTCCTGTAAGACACCAGAAAGAGGGAATGCATCTCTCCCGTTCTGCGGTCACTTCACTGGATACCAGTCAAATACATGATTAAGTTTAAGGTTTTATTATTTGTTTTTATATCTTTACAGTGCATAACACCAAGCACCATATCTATGATCTCCTCTGTGCTCAATATACCTATAGACCTTAACATCTTCTAACCAGCCGCTTTAAACTATGAAGCCCCCCCCTTTTTAAAAATAAATAAACAAAGCTCTCACATTTTTTAACCCAATTCTCCCATGTGTTTAAGTCTTTTTAAGGTCCGTAGTTTTGGGTCTTCTGTTTTTTCTATGTTTTGTCTTTTACTTCTATTTTATTCACTTATTTTATTTCATTGTTGTTTGAAGTTGCTTGATTTTATTGTATAGCACTTTGGCCGAATTTATTTCCAATACACACAAAGAATAAAACTGTATTACAAACTAAAATTTGTAATAAATTACTAAAAATGTTTTACTGAAAATTTGCAATCTGTTTGCGCTGTAATTCTTTCATTTGGTAAGAGCTCTTGGTATCCAACATGCCACGTACAGCCATCATTGTATATATATATATATATATATATATATATATATATATATATATATATATACATACATACATATACATACATACATACATATATAAATAAAATAAAAAATAAAAAAAAAAACATGGGACACAAGACACAAATAAACTATAGATGTGTGTGAGGTGGGGTGTAACTTACCCAATAACCCTGACATATCATTTGGTTAGCCGAGTTAGCCTTTAGGTTGCTGCTAACCAAACGTCCAAACTAGCTATCGTTAATCCAAAACTTAAAAGCGAGAATGTTAGGTTTTTTTCGTAGGACAATAGACTGTACACCGATGTGTTTAATCAATGTTTGGACTTAACTGATGAAAGCGTAAAATAAAGAAATAAACAAATAATAATCTACACGTTCGCGCATATCTAGCGGTGGACTGAAAATGGTTAGCACAGTTTCTGCATTTAGAGTGTGTACACACGTGTGTCCTAAACGAGGACTCACGTGACCTACACTTGCGATACATCCGGGTAAACGAGATGGCCCGAAGTACAGGTTTTATTTGATTTTATTAATTGTTGTTGTTGTTGTTTCCAACTGGAAACAGGCCAGGGTATACACAGTACACTATCATTCAAATATACATTATAATTAATGCGAAATCGATATATATTATATATAGCTTTAGAGTTGCTGGGAGCAAAAAGGGTATACAGGTACTATTTCCAGTCTTTTTTTAAATGAGTAAAAAGGGGCTTTATAGACAGAAAAATTATGGCATCCATAACTATAGCAAAATCTCGTGGGGTAACACGGACACAGTACTTATTCAAGAATTCAGAATAAGAAATCAAATGACCATTAGTATTTATAAGCTGAGAAAGCAAAATAAATTTATTATTGAACCAGTCTGTAAAAAACAAAAACAAAGTCTTTCGACAATTTAATAGGACAAAAGGTACATATGCCACGTTAGAGACGACGTTGCAACGTGTAACTCGCCACCTACAACCGGTAAAAACACGACAACAAGTTTTTCTTCTTCTTTGGATTTTATCGGCAGCTTGCAGCCTCGATGTTGCACTACTGCCATCTTCTGGACTTAATTAACTCCTATATAGAGCACTATGTCATAACTCCAGTTTTTATTAGAAAATAGATCAAGTATTTCCTTTCTTGTTCACTCCCACTGCATTCCAATATATTCTTTACTCCATGTCCTGTTAATACTTTTTTTTTTATTTTTTTAAATGTCTGTTATCATCATGTCCATCCTCTGTATTTCATATTTCCTACAAATAACAAGTACATGTACAGTCTATGGTATTTGACAATGTTCACAAAATCCTGTTGGATGTTTCCCTATAACATGGAGTGTACTATTTAACTTATTGTGTCCTGTTCTTAGTTGCCTGACCTGAATTTTGTTAAGAGGAAGATGAGAGACACCAGACCCAACAATACAGATGAGCTGAAGGCCGCCATCAAAGCAACCCGGACTTCCAGAACACCTCAGCATTGCCACAGGTTGACTGCCTCCATGCCACGCCACATTGATGAAGTAATTTGTGCAAAAGGAGCCCCGACCAAGTATTGAGTGCATAAATGAACATACTTTTCAGGAGGTTGACATTTCTGTATTATAAATTGTTTATTCTAATATTTTGAGATACTACATTTTTTATTTCCATGAGCTGTATCTACCTACCAAATAAAGTGCATGTTGGTTGATAGACTTTGCACTTTCTTTAGAGGAAAAACGGAAATCAGCCTCATCAGTATGTGAGATCAGCATCTTTTTAATTAAGGTAGTAAGAAATATACAATCAAGAATGACAAGCATCACAGGTAGAAAAAAATAATTAAGCACACTAATTTTACAGTAAAAGAGAAGACTGGTCACAGATTAAATTAAATAAACATAATAAAAGGTATAAAAAGGAAAGGGTGTGTTGTGGAAATACACAATTTACAATCAAGTACTATTGTGAGAGGATACAAGTTCCAGTTTGTTAAGTAATGTTGCCAGAGGATGTTGAGGAAATGGCAATTATGCACGATTGACATGGAAGAAGCAATCTTAGTCTAAATCACAAAGATGGCAGTGATATCACAATGTATGCAGGGATGTCACAAATTTTTTTTTTTAAATAATACATAGACCTCTTTTTAATACTGATTGTTTTGGCCTTTATTATAACCACTTATTGTAGGGCTTGTGAAAAAGCAAACTGACTTGATCATTAGTAGGTTACATGCCCATAACATTCTATGGCCTCAAGTTTGTGGATACCTGACCATCACACCCATATATAGGTGCCACACGTAAACTGTTGCCACAAAGTACACAACTGTAGGAAGACAACATGATTTCTACAACAGGCCTAGCCCAAACATGTTCCAACATGACAATACCCCTGTGCACGGTGAGGTCCATGAAGACATGGTTTGCCAAGGCTGGATTAGAAGAAGGTGAGTGGCCTGCACAGAGCCCTGACCTCAACCCCACTGAACACCTTTGGGGTGAACTGGAATGTCGACTGCACCCCAGGCCTCCTCACCCAACATCAGTGCCTGACTTCACTAATGCTTCTGTGGCTGAATGGACCAATCCCCACAGCACCAAAATCTAGTGGAAAGTTTCCCAGAAGAGTGGAGGTTATTATACCAGCAAAGTGGGGACTGAACATGGAATGGGATGTTCAACAAGCACATATGAGTGTGATTATTCAGGTGTCCACACATGATTCGCAATATAGTGTATACAGTGCTGTGAAAAAGTATTTGCCTGTATAAAGTATTCCTGATTTCTTCTGTTTTTGTGTATAAATTACACTAAATTGTTTCAGAAATTAAAACAAAATCTAAGATAAAACAAAGGCAACCTGAGTAAACACAAAATAAAGTTTTTAAATGATAATGTTATTTATTGAAGCAAAAAAGTTATCCGATAACAACTGGGCCTGTGTGAAAATGTATTTGCTCCCATAGTTATTAATTCCCCAAATCTATGAAACTGCATTCATAATGGGGTTCAGCTGGTCTAGACGCAACCAGGCCTGATTACTGCAAACCCTGTTCAATCAAATCAACACAATAGCATGAAGTTGGTTAAAAGGTCTTTCCAAGTAACACACTAAGCCAAAATTGAAAGAAATTCCAAAAAAAGATGAGGAAGAAGTTCTGTGGACTGAGGAGTCGAAAGTGGAACTGCTTGGAAGACGGGTCCCGTTACACCTGGCGTAAACCAAACACAGAATTCCACAAAAAGAACATCATACCTACAGCCATGGCCAAAAGTTTTGAGAATGACACAAATATTAATTTTCACAAAGTCAACTGCTTCAGTGTTTTTAGATCTTTTTGTCAGATGTTACTAACTGTTACTGAAGTATAATCACAAGCATTTCATAAGTGTCAGTGGCTTTTATTGACAGTTACATGAAGTTTATGCAAAGAGTCAATATTTGCAGTGTTGACCCTTCTTTTTCAAGACCTCTGCAATTCGCCCTGGCATGCTGTCAATCAACTTCTGGGCCACATCCTGACTGATGGCAGCCCATTCTTGCATAATCAGTGCTTGGAGTTTGTGGGTTTTTGTTTGTCCACCCGCCTCTTGAGGATTGACCACAAATTCTCAATGGGATTAAGGTCTGGGGAGTTTCCTGGCCATGGACCCAAAATGTTGATGTTTTGTTCCCCGAGCCACTTCGTTATCACTTTTGCCTCGTGGCAAGGTGCCCCATCATGCTGGAAAAGGCATTGTTCATCACCAAACTGTTCTTGGATGGTTGGGAGAAGTTGCTCTCTGAGGATGTTTTTGTACCATTCTTTATTCATGGCTGTGTTCTTAGGCAAAATTGTGAGTGAGTCCACTCCCTTGGCTTAGAAGCAACCCCACACATGAGTGGTCTCAGGATGCTTTACTGTTGGCATGACACAGGACTGATGGTAGCGCTCACCTTTTCTTCTCCGGACAAGCTTTTTTCCAGATGCCCCAAACAATCGGAAAGGGGATTCCTCAGAGAAAATGACATTACCCCAGTCCTCAGCAGTCCAATCCCTGTACTTTTTGCAGAATAGCAGTCTGTCCCTAATGTTTTTCCTGGAGAGAAGTGGCTTCTTTGCTGCCCTTCTTGACACCAGGCCATTCTCCAAAAGTCTTCGCCTTATTGTGCATGCAGACGCACTCACACCTGCCTGCTGCCATTCCTGAGCAAGCTCTGCACTGGTGGTGCCCCGATCCCACAGCTGAATCAACTTTAGGAGACAGTCCTGGCGCTTGCTGGACTTTCTTGGGTGCCCTGAAGCCTTCTTCACAACAGTTGAACCTCTCTCCTTGAAGGTTTTGATGATCTGATAAATGGTTGATTTAGGTGCAATCTTACTAGCAGCAATATCCTTGCCTGTGAATGCCTTTTTGTGCAAAGCAATGATGGCTGCACGTGTTTCCTTGCAGGTAACCATAGTTAACAGAGGAAGAACAATAATTTCAAGCACCATCCTCCTTTTAAAGCTTCCAGTCTGTTATTCTAACTCAATCAGCATGACAGAGTGATCTCCAGCCTTGTCCTCGTTAACACTCTCACCTGTGTTAACGAGAGAATCACTGACATGATGTCAGCTGGTCCTTTTGTGGAAGGGCTGAAATGCAGTGGACATGTTTTTTTTGGGATTAAGTTCATTTTCATGGCAAAGAGGGACTTTGAAATTAATTGCAATTCATCTGATCACTCTTCATAACATTCTGGAGTATATGCAAATTGCCATCATAAAAACTGAGGCAGCAGACTTTGTAAAAATTAATATTTGTGTCATTCTCAAAACTTTTGGCCATGGCTGTACAGTCAAGCATGGTGGTGGAAGTGTGATGGTGTGGGGATGCTTTGCTACTTCAGGCCCTGGGAAACTTGCAATAACTGAAAGAAACATGAATTCTGCTCTCTACCAGAAAATCCTATCCTTTATCCTAAAGGAGAATGTACGGTCTTCAGTCCATAAATTGAAATTCAAGTGTAACCGGATTCTGCAGCAAGACAATGATCCAATGCATAAATCCTAATCCTAGAAGTGAGTGAAAGACTGATCTCCAGTTATCGAAAGCATTTGGTTGCAGTTATTGCTGCTAAAGGTGGCGCAACAATTTTAAGTTTAAGGGGGCAATTATTTTTTCACATTGGTGATGGGTGTTGGTGTTAGGTCGTGCCAGAAGCACGACTCCATTTCCCAGAACTCTCTGCGGCCCACGAACATGGCCGCCACCAACTCACACGCACACACTACACATCCCAGCAAGCTCGGCGGCCTACAGATATGGCCGCCAGGGACTACAACACCCAGAACACTCACACATTCCCACGCTCACAGTCACCTTCATTTTAATTACACACACCTGTTTTCTATGGCACTCCACTCTATTTAAGGACTTTTGTTTTTCAGGCACAACGCAAAGTATTAGTTTGTTTCCTTTTGATCCAACATTACTGAGCACTCTTCCCTGGACTGATTTTCCGATTATTGACCCAAGCTAAGTATTTTTCTGGATTACGATTTTGCCTGAGCCCTTGAAAGATATTTTGGTACACATCCAATACTGTGTGTTCTTAGCACATAGCCTAAGTTGTTTGAAAGAACTGACTGCCTAGGTTATTGCACCCTGCCGGGTTTTTGGATTTGCCCTAAACATTGCTGCTGTTCTGTTTTCCTTCTTTGGATGTGTTCTGAATAAAGTGACGGATTTTATCACCGCAATTGTATCCAGCTGGATTACTTTTTTTATGCTTCTATAAGAAAAAATAAATAAAATAAAAATTGTATTGTACGTTTACTCAAGTTGCCTTTGTTTTACGTTGTATTTTGTTTGAAGGTCTAAAACTATTTAGTATGAGATACACAAAAACAGAAGAAATCAGAACAGGGACATACTTTTTCACAGCATTGTATATAAAAACATATGGATATTTTAAATGCGATTTTAATAAAATGAATTAAAATTTGTATAGTTCACACTGTGCCAAAAAATATCAAAATTTAATCCAGTCCTCACTGTTTTTAGTAAATATATAAACAGTCACTCATTTCTGAAAATGGGACATTGCATTTAGAAATAAAAAAACAAACATTTAAAATCCTTGAAGCGCTTTTTCAGTGACCACTGGCCAGTAGCTTTTGTTCTCTTCATACCATTTAACTGAAAGGAAAGCAGACATTAAAAGACATAAGGCAATCCAGGAAATCTGCAGTAAAATTTATGTATTTATTTCTTATGCCCATTACCTGCTAATGCTGAATACTGATCAAAAGTCTTGGAAGAAAAATTTCCAAGACTACTTAGATATGCATGTATGTAACTACATAAGGCTAGACATCAAAACATAAGCTTCACTACAGCTGCATTTTTACCTCTTGTGGAAGGCTATGCAGCCATGGTAATGTAGTTAAAATTCAATGTAATATCAAACTTTACTAGCATTAGTAACTGAAATTAGTGAAATTATTGAAATGTCTAAAGTGCAGTCAAAGCACCCATATTTATATTGAAAATTAGATATGAGGCCTTTGAGCAAAAATGTTTTTATTTTATTGTACAGTTTGTTGTTCAAATCTTAAGGCTATGAAACACGGTTCCATAGTTTGAGTAATAGCATGACATAAGCAAAGGATGCCCTTACTTGTCCTTCTGATGCCTTCTTCCCATGGGACCTTTGGCTTCCATCCAAGTTTGTGCATCTTGTCTGAGATCATGGGGTACCTCAGGTCACTGACAGGTCTAAAGCACAAAAATAAAACCTCAAGTAACATTGAGGTTATGTAAACAGGTTTAATCAAGTTCATTCATATTTGTACAGCGCTTTCAACACCCCTAATGTAGGTCTAAATCTAGATCCCTTTGCATATTGTATTAACCATTTAGGAATTACAACCATTTATTTACATAGTCCTTATTTACATACAGTGGGGGGGAAGAAGTATTTGATCCCCTGCTGATTTTGTACGTTTGCCCACTGTCAAAGAAATGATCAGTCTATAATTTTAATGGTAAGTGTATTTTAACAGTGAGAGACAGAATAACAGCAAAAAAATCCAGAAAAACGCATTTCAAAAAAAGTTATAAATTGATTTGCATTTTAATGAGGGAAATAAGTATTTGATCCCCCATCAATCAGCAAGATTTCTGGCTCCCAAGTGTCTTTTACACAGGTAATGAGCGGAGATTAGAAGCACTCTCTTAAAAGGAGTGCTCCTAATCTCAGCTTGTTACCTGTAAAAAGACACCTGTCCACAGAAGCAATCAATCAGATTCCAAACTCTCCACCATGGCCAAGAACAAAGAGCTGTCCAAGGATGTCAGGGACAAGATTGTAGACCACAAGGCTGGAATGGGCTACAAGACCATTGCCAAGCAGCTTGGTGAGAAGGTGACAACAGTTGGTGCGATTATTCGCAAATGGAAGAAACTGTTAGTCTCCCTCGGTCTGGGGCTCCATGCAAGGTCTCACCTCGTGGAGTTTCAATGATGATGAGAACGGTGCGGAATCAGCACAGAACTACACGGGAGGATCTTGTTAATGATCTCAAGGCAGCTGGGACCATAGTCACCAAGAAAACAATTGGTAACACACTACGCCATGAAGGACTGAAATCCTGCAGTGCCCACAAGGTCCCCCTGCTCAAGAAAGCACATGTACAGGCCCGTCTGAAGTTTGCCTGAATGATTCAGAGGAGAACTGGGTGAAAGTCTTGTGGTCAGGTGTGGTCAGATCTCTTTGGCATCAACTCAACTCGCCGTGTTTGGAGGAGGAGGAATGCTGCCTATGACCCCAAGTCATAACACCATCCCCACCGTCAAACATGGAGGTGGGAACATTATGCTGGGAACATTATGCTTTGGGGGTGTTTTTCTGCTAAGGGGACAGGACAACTGCACTACATCAAAGGGACGATGGACGGGGCCATGTACCGTCAAATCTTGGGTGAGAACCTCCTTCCCTCAGCCAGGGCACTGAAAATGACCTTAATGACTTGGAGAAGATCTGCAAAGAGGAGTGGGACAAAATCCCTCCTGAGATGTGTGCAAACCTGGTGGCCAACTACAAGAAACGTCTGACCTCTGTGATTGTCAACAAGGGTTTTGACACCAAGTCAAAGGGGTCAAATACTTATTTCACTCATTAAAATGCAAATCAATTCATAATTTTTTTGAAATGCATTTTTCTGGATTTTTTTGTTGTTATTCTGTCTCTCACTGTTAAAATATACCTACCATTAAAATTATAGACTGATCATTTCTTTGACAGTGGGCAAACGTACAAAATCAGCAGGGGATCAAATACTTCCCCCCCTCCCCCACTGTAGTCCCATTTTTACAGGCTTAAAAATAATTGGACAAACTAATAATTATAAAATATAAGGATTATTTTTAATACTTGGATGCAAATCCTTTGTATTCAAATGACTGCCTTAAGTCTGGAGTGCATGGACATCACCAAATGCTGAGTCCTCTCCCCTGAGATGCTTTGCGAGGCCTTTACTGCAGCTGCCTTTAGTTGCTGCTTGTTTGTGGGTCTTTCTGCCCTCAGTTTTGCAGTTGTCTTCAGCAAGTGAAAAGCATGCTCAATTGGGTAGAGGTCTAGTGACTGACTCTGCCATTTAAGAAAGTTCCATTTCATCAGGTCCCTCACCAGCCTCTACCAAACCCAGCATCAGGCCCTCCTCCAGCTATGACAAGACCAGGAGCAGTGCATCCAGGCCCTGCTCGAAGCCCAGGCAGAGGAACGGCAGGTGCTCCAGAGCATGGTCCCCACTTCACCCTCACAAAGATAGGACGCAAGACGACCCGGAAGCATTCTATTTGAGCTTACTGCTGCTCCTGTTCGAGGCAGCCTAGCTCGTGGCCCAACAGCTCCCCGTGGTGAACCTGCTGGAGTACGTGGACCTGAAGCGGGCAGTTTTGGAATGGGTGGGCCACACCCCTGAACAGCACTGTCAGCATTTCCGCTTGCTGACGCCCTCCCTCCATTCCTGCACTGAGGAAACAGAGTGCCAATTCGCCCAAAACCAGCTCCCCGGTACTGAATTTTCCCTACCCCTCCCTCCTCTCCTTCGATGCCGATGTTTCACATCTCATGCTCTCCAAACAAGTAGCTGATGCGCCACAGGCCTCCCCAATGGAGTAGGAACATACCACATGTCAGTGAGTATACAAGGGAGTACACATCAGGCCTTGGTGGACTCAAGGTGTAACTAGACCACTGTCCATCAAAGCCTGATTGGGAAATGCACGATTGGTGAAGGTGAGGTGTGTGCATGGGGATATTCACGAATATCCACTGATGCCCATCATTATTAAATTCCAGGGACAAAAGCATAAAGTGGAAGTGGCAGTTAGTCCTCGTCTCACCCATCCACTAAATGTAGGGATGAATTGGCCAGATATTCAGACATTAGTAGGGGAAATATTTGTGGATGGGTCCTGCAGTAGTGAAGCATGAGGTGGGACGTGTACAGACAGTGTTGGCCGGGGAGGTGTTGCCTGGGTCGTCAATGTCAGCTCTGGGTCAGAAAGGCAAGGAGGGTGGGGAGGGCTCCACGTCCCCACCCTTCAGAGAAATTCCCCTTGAGTATTTCCCTCTGGAACAGACATGACAAAACCCTCAGGCACACCTTTGACCAAGTGAAAGCAATTGAGGATCAGTAAGTTCAGCTCAACATTTAATAATCCTTTCCCTACTTTGCGATTATTAAAGATAAATGATTATATAGTGCAGGACACTCGGACAAAAGAGGAAATGACCCAATTGTTGGCCCCAAAGTCCAACAATTATTGGTCCCATAATCCAATGGCTGAGCATTTGGGGTAGGATAAAACACTGAACCGTCTCATGGCCCGTTTCAATTGGCCAGAAATTCGCAGCGATGTTCACCAGTGGTGTGCAGCAGGTCACGAATGTCAGCTGGTGAATCCGCCGGCCACCCCAAAAGTGCCATTGTTCTCATTACCATTAATCGAGGTCCCCTTTGAAAGAATTGGCATGGACCTCATAGGGCCATTAGATTGGTCTGCACAAGGGCATTGATTTGTGTTAGTTCTCGTGGACAACGCAACATGATACCCTGAAGCAGTGCCTCTCTGCAACGTCACAAAATGCAGCATTGCATTTTGCATAACATCTTCCATGTTATCTCCCAAGTCGGGATTCCAAAATAGATCCTGACTGATCAGGCCACTACGTTCATGTCACAAACACTTCATGAACTTTACAAATTATTGGGGATCAAATTGATTTGCACCAGCGTTTATCATCCACAGATAGATGGGCTCGATGAACGGTTTAATTGGACATTAAAAAAATATGATTCACAATTTCGTTCACAATGATGCACGGAATTGGGATAAGTGGCTTGAGCACCTGTTATCTGCAGTACAAGAGGTCCCACAAGCCTCCACGGGTTTTCCCCATTTAAATTATTGTACGGGCGCAAGCCTTGTGCCGTCATAGATGTCATTAGAGAACATTTGAAGGAGAGACCTTCTAATAGCAAAAACAAAATTCAGTACGTTCTTGACCTGAGTGCAAACCTCCACAAATTGGGGCAATTAACACAGAAGAATTTGCTACTGGCGCAAGAACATCAATCCCGGTTGTATAACAGCACCATCAAAAAGGAGTGTCTGGCAATCAAGTGGGCGGTCCTCACCCTCTGGTACTACCTACTGGGGGGTCTTTCACCATGTTCCGATCACGCCTGGCTACAATGGCTCCGCCACATGAAGGATGCCCACACACAGATCACTTACTGGTATCTGAAACGTCAGCCATTCAAGTTCGAGGTGGTCCACAGGTCAGCGGTGCAGATGGTGGTGGCGGATTACCTCTCCCACCAGAGGGGGTAACGTCAGCTGCAGGCTGGATGGCTCCCCGGCCTGAGTCAGGTGGTGGGGGTATATGGCAGTGGGGGTGTGGTCAAGCGTCGGCTGTAGACGGAGAGGAGGCAGGCCAAACCGGCAGGTTACGAGTAATGATTCTCACGATGTTTGACAGATTATGTGGTCTGCTTTGGATCATGAGCTCTTTCTTTTCTTTCTCCGTACTCTTCTCTTCCCATCATTCTGGTACAAGTTAATCTGGGTTTCATCTGTCCAAATGATCTTGCTCTAAAACTGGGCAGGCTATTTTAGATGGTTTCTAGCTAAGTCTAATCTGGCCTTTCTATTCTTGAGTGTCACCAGTGGTTTGCATCTTGAGGTAAAACCTCTGTACTTTTGTTCCTGAAGGCGACTCTTGATTTTGACAATGATACACCTACCTCCTCAAAAGTGTTTTTGATTTTGCCAGATGCTGTGAAAGTTTTTTTCTTCATCAAGGAAAGAATTCTGTGATCATCCACTTTAGTTGTCTTCTGCGGTCCTCCCAGCCTTATGGTGGTGTTGATTTCACCAGTGCATTCCTTCTTTTTAAGAATGTACCAAAATCTTGATTTGGCCACTCTTAAAGTTCCTACTATCTCTCCGATAGGTCCGTTTTATTTTTTCGGCCTAATGATGGCCTCATTCACTTGCATTAACCCCTCTTTGGGGACTGCACACTGAGAGCACCCATGAACCGGTACCAAATGCAAATTTAACTCCAGACATTTTATCTCCTTAATTTGTCATGAAATAACAAGGAACAGGCCACACCTGGCCATGAAACCGCTCATCAGTCAGTTGTCCAATTACTTTTGAGCCTGTGAAAATGGAGGGACTATAACAAAAATATTGCATTAACCGTTTAGGAATTACAGCCATTTTTACAAACACACTGCATTAAAGCTGAAAATCTACACTTCAAATCATATCTTCATTTCAAATACATTGTGTTTGTGTACAGAGGCAAAAACAAAAATTGTTTCATTGTCCAAATACTTATGGACCCAACTGTATATTTAGAGCCCTAATGAGCAAGCAAGGGTCGACAGTGACAAAGAAGCCTCCCTGAGACAATATGAGGAAGAAAACCTGAGAGGAACTGGGATTATAAATTATTACTCTTATACAATTATATACTATAAAGTATAGGTATAATAAAGGCATAACAGTCTTTTTGATTACAGCAGCAGTTCTTAGGGTCAGCAGTCTATAGTATCCATATGATATTATCCACTGAAAATAGGGTGAGACTTGGGCATAAACTGTTTTTGGGGAGTGCAAACGTTAGGGTACCCATTTTTTTTAACCACATCACATTGTAGGTTGAATATGTTTCGATAAAAGACTATTCTCAACATTATTATCAATTAACTATTATCAAAACCTACCATTATCAATGTTATTATATTCAGTATTATTGGGCCTCATTCATCAATTTTTTAGTGAAGTTGTGTAATCATTTGCATAAGTTAAACCAAACTTTAAAAAAAAAAAAAAAAAAAAACACATTCCGCCAGATTTACACAAGTTTCAGAAATGCTGATTTTCTTCATAGTTGCGTGCCTATGTTTATGACCCATAAGGTGCAACGCATGTTCCCAACACAGCTCAACTATATTTAGTGACTCAATAAAAGTTTAAGTGCACAGACAGCTGGGAGCACAAAATGAATGATGAGGGTAAAGGCAGAAATGGAAGCTGTTTTGACTCACCTGTATGCCAATAACAATATTTAATAATTTTAATATAAATAAAATTATGTGCTAAATGTGTATGTGCTAAATCTTCAGCTGAATCAGCTGAAGCATGAGTATGGCTTATACACATGTGCAGAAAGACTGGCCCATCCTCTGTTATTATACAGCTGCAGTTCTTTTGTCATAATTGACTACTTTTATTGGTCTTAATTTATGGGTTTATGTTGGCTTGCTTTCTGTATTTTTTATATTCTTTAATTAAATGTCAATAATTTTTTAAAAATATATTTTTCACGAATTTTCTCGATGGCATTATTAGTCCCTGACCTAGTGAACTAGTACGAGGATGTGTTTTTGATGGAGACTTCATTGCACTTCTATAAGTCACTCTAGATAAGAGTGTCTGCTAAATGCTGTAAATGTTGGCACACAATTTAAACGTAACTAAAGTATATTCCACATATAAAAGTGCAGTAATCCATGCAAACTATATGACCTGAAGTCAATCAAGTCAAGTTTTACATTTGTTAGTCTTCTTACTGTGTAAATTTATACGCATGAGTAGAATATGAATGTTTTTCCGAATTTACTGGATTTTCATGAATACCAAATTTCCTGTGTAAACAGTCGTAATGCAGCTATGTATGGATGGAGCTACACATACATACATACACACACATACATAATATATATATATATATATATATATATATATATATATATATATATATATATATATATATATATATATATATATATATATATATATATATATATGGCAAAATATATTCATATAAGAAATCTGTGCTGTGGCGGTATGATTATTATTTATTTTATTTTTTTTTACACTTAAAAAGGGTCTATGGCTGCAAAAGGTTTGAGAACCCCTGATGTATACCAATAAATGGACCATAGTATAGATATACACTGTATATCTATAAAGTGTGCCTATCTACAAGATGAGTGGAAGTGTATCTATGTCTAAGTATACTTAACAAATTGGCCACTGACTGTATTAATAGCCTTGAACACACAGTCTATATACATATTTTATGAAGACATATTCTATATATAAGCATGTACAAAGAATTGTTTCATACACACCTATCCTCAACAAATAGTATCCAATCATCCAACTCGTCATTAGAAGCATTTTTCACCTAGGAAATAATTATAATAATTATAATAAACTGGACAGATATAAATGTTAAATGAGACTTAAAACATTTAGTTTATTTTATATGCTTACACATTTGCATAAAAAATCTGATTTAAAATCTAATCCAAGTTAGTAAACCTTCAGATAAAAAAAGCCAGCCATTATCTACCAATTGTTGCATTCCTACTGATTATACAGTGCCCTCCACTAATATTGGCACCCTTGGTAAATATGAGCAAAGAAGGCTGTGGAAAATTGTCTTTATTGTTTAACCTTTTGATCTTTTGTTTAAAAAAAAATAAAATAAAATAAATAAAATAAACTGGTGGACTCTCCTCTTCAGTTCACCCCACAGGTTTTCTATGAGTTTCAAGTCAGGGGACTGGGATGACCATAGCAGGACCTTGATTTTGTGGTCAGTAAACCATTTTTGTGTTCATTTTGATGTATGTTTTGGATCATTGTCCTGCTGGAAGATCCAACCACAGCCCATTTTAAGTTTTCTTGCAGAAGCAGTCAGGTCTTCATTTAATATCTGTTGATATTTGATAGAGTCCATGATGCCATTTATCCTAACAAAATGTCCAGGTCCTCTGGCAGAAAAACAGCCCTAAAACATTAAAGAGCCACCACCATATTTAACCATGGGCATGAGGTACTTTTCCATATGGCTACCTCTCTGTGTGCACCAAAACCACCTCTGGTGTTTATTGCCAAAAAGCTCTATTTTGGTCTCATCTGCCATTTGAAGTTCCAGTAGTGTCTGGCAAACTGAAGACGCTTGAGTTTGTTTTTGAATGAGAGTAGAGGCTTTTTTCTTGAAACCCTTCCAAACAACTTGTGGTGATGTAGGTGACCTCGGATTGTAGTTTTGGAGACTTTCTGACCCCAAGACACAACTAACTTCTGCAATTCTCCAGCTGTGATCCTTGGAGATTTTTTGGCCACTCGAACCATCCTCTTCACAGTGCGTTGAGACAATATAGACACACATACAATTCGAGGTTGATTCATAAAATTCCAGTTGACTGGAACTTCTTAATTATTGCCCTGATGGTGGAAATGGGCATTTTCAATGCTTATGCTATTTTCTTATAGCCACTTGCCATTTTGTGAAGCTCAACAACCTTTTGCCACACAGCTATATTCCCTGGTCTTTCCCATTGCTATGAATGACTAAGGGAATTTGCTCATATTTACCAAGGGTGCCAATATTAGTGGAGGGCACTGTATGTACAGCTCAAAGGGTGGCTAAAGAATGAACAAGTAAGAAAACATCATGGATAAACAAAAGCCCAAAAGGATGCTATCAAATTTCAAACAGGTGGCCAGGGCAGCCCAGCATATCATCAGGACATCTCTGCTAGCCAATAAAGTGTTTTTACAAAAAGAAACATCTGAGATGAGCCCTCAGCATCACCATGCACACCACACACCCAAACCACCACCTGTTTACCCTACTACCTTCTGGTTGGAGGTATCAGTCATGCACAACCAGACTGAACAGCTTCTACTCCAGAATGTTATGCTCTACAACAATGTTATCAAATTTCTTCAATGCATATACAATGTAGGTGCTGTTTATATAGAAGAATACAGCCATGTAAAATCTGACAAAAGAAATTACCATCTTCACCAGTTCTCTAGCCAGCTGTATGATTGCAATTTCAAAGTTGGCTGCAATGTTGTAAATCTCTCCCATGATGCCCCTCTTCATGAGTATCAAGAGTGCCTCGGTCACATCATCTACATAGAGAAAGTGACGTGACTGGTGGCCTGTCCCCTGAATAGTGCTATATGGAAGAGAACAGAAGTCTGTTTGCTTAGGTAATAGTACTTTTAATTCTAATGCAAGGAATACAGTCTCACCATTTTTGGTCCTGTTGTAAGAGAAATAAAAATCTTGGAATAACCTGAAAAAAAAGAATCAAGACAATAATAGCTGCACACATTTAATGATTACTCATAAAGGTGCAGAAAACACTTAATAAAATGCAACATTTTGCATACCTTCTCGTGATATTGCCGTGGTCCATATACATTACTGCTCCGTGCAATTACTACAGGGAGCTAAAATATATACAAGATAACAAATCAACACTGAAAGCTCAGTAAAATCTGAGCAATATACTCACACTATATTCACCAATGCTATTTTAATACCTTGTGATTTTTCCAGTATGACATCACAATGTTTTCAGCAGCAGCTTTTGATGTTGCATATGGATTGGTTGGCCATTTCGGGCTCGACTCATCAAAATACTGCCAAAAGAAGATAACCAGGACTAGGTTACATTTCAACCAAACAAAAGGACTTTCCCAACAAGGCAGGACTAATATGTTAAGCTCACCACTTCACTCAGTTACAGCTTTCATCCTATCAAAATCTTTGTGGCAATAATTATTAAATATGCAGATGACACTACTGTAGTAGGCTTGATTTACAGCAGTGGTGAGACTACAGAACATCTGCTTGTGGACTGGTGCACTAAGAACAACCTTCACTTAAACATCAGCAAGACTAAGGAATTAGTTGATTGTTGACTTCCTTAAGCTGAGTGTGAGACACAGACAGGCCTCTCATGAACCCTACACATGTCCACCCTCACCAAGAAAGTCCACCAATGCTTTCACCTCATCAGGACACTAAGGAAGCTAGTTATGGCAGAATGAAGCTTTCTGAAGCAATGCATGGAAAAAAGGTTCATTAAGTGACGCATTTCAAGACAGGTGCTTGCTAGTGGCATCTGGTAGGCAAAACAATGAAGCGTAGCTCATTACACAATATTAATGCCAAGTTCTTATGAATAGACAACCTGACCCGTTTAAAAGAGTTCAACATTTCTCAAACTTCAGAACACCCTTGTGTCTTTGTTGGTTCTTTAAATACAAAGTATCTCTGTATTGCTAATTGCTGTAACCAACTTAAACCACTATTTCCTCAAATTTATGCTTCCCAAGTGAATTCACACAGAGTGAACCATTCATATAGAATCTACTTCTAAACACAGGGAACATGACCCCCATTTGAATGCAACACTGGTTAAAATTGCTAACCCATCAATGCTACTTCTGTAATTTACAATCCTGGTACTTATAAAAATACACAAAATAAGTTCCACTATTGAATGGATTTGAGTACTTATCCTTACTACGTCCTACTGTGTAACTAAACAATATCATAAGCATTAAGGCATTCCAAACAAAATACAATTAATTAGTGTATATTTGATTCTAAAGACACTAATTTGAGCTTAAAGGCAACTAAGATTTATGTTCACTGAAGTGCAACAGACCTTGTCCAGACTGTCTCCATACACCTCATCGGTGCTCATGTAGATGAACTTTTCAACTCCAGATTCAAATGCTGCTTGGAGTAATACAGTTGTGCCAGCTGCATTCACATGCATGAACTGGGATGGATACAGGAAGGAATTCTCTAAGGGATAATAGAGAACACTGTGCATTGGCATACCATATATGCATTCCAGGGAATGCAAAGGTAACAGGAATGAATACTGCCTGTATTACGTAATAAAATCCCCAGACCATTACTCACCAACATGTGATTGAGCAGCACAATGAAAAACAATGTCTATATTTTCAGTAGAAAAGATATGATCAATAAAGTATTGGTCACATACATCCCCCTGTTGTGAGAAGGACAAAATGTAATTAGAAGTTGGAGATCAGGAATTTTCTACATCAAACCACTGCTTGTTAATTGTTAGATCATTTGTCATGTTGTGTATGCAAAATATTTTGTAGCAAACTGAAGCAAAAGCAGTTGTCAATGGGGAAAATTTATCATGAAATTAAAGAGCAAAATAGATGTTACCCCTGACATTCGTTTTTTTTTTTAAAGCATCACTAATAAACAGAACACTTGTGAACATAACCTGACTAAGCAATATCCCGATCCTGGTATGTTTACTGAAGAAAAAAAAAAGAAGAAAAAAAAAAAAAAAAAGAAGAAGAAGAAGAAATCAGTACTACTTCTGATTTTGAGTATGTCCAAATGTATTCTTAAGTTCCCATCTTTCCAAATCTTATAGGTGTACTTGGCATTATTGCAGCTGATTATCAACCATCAGTGAATGTACATACACCTCTAAAAGGTCAGTCAGCCTATTGAGGCATGTCATTGATCCACTATATGTAATTATATATTGTTTAGTTAGCGACCTTGCAAGCAAAATCAAAATTCTGCCATGGAGTAAGAAAGTAGAGAAAGGCAAACTGAGAAGCTTTGTAAAAATGGATCGTAAGGTGTATGAGGAAGGCTCAGCTTGTTCTGAACAACTCTCTAAGTATGGATCCATTCAAGCATCCACTTTAGTCTGGCATTTGCTGAATAAAGAATCTTTGTGGACATCACTGAGAAAGCTGGTGCACACACGAATATAGTAGCAATATCTATATTTAAACAGCGAAATGAATGTTGATCACAGTGTGAAGAAAAGTTGGCCACAATACAAATGTGTTAAAAAAATAAATAAATAAATAGATAGATAAATAAATAAGTGTAAGACCTACCTGAATGAATTTGTAAGTACTTGTGTTCTCAAGATAAATGAGATTCTTCAAACTCGAGCAATAATTCAACTAAAACATACAAGATAAATTATTGATAACTATTTAAAAAAAAAAAAAAAAAACAGTGGCTGATGCACTCAGATGAGTGCTCATGTGGCTATAAATAAACTGAATAAGAAAACTCACTGAATCAACATTGATGATTCGCCACAGAGGATATCTTGCAGCCAAAAGTAAGATCAGATGTGACCCACTAATTGGGGAAAATAAATAATTAATGTGGCCCATCAACTAAGCAAAATATAATGTTTATTAATAAACAAATGAATAAATAGCACTTACATGAACCCAGCTCCCCCAGTAACAAGAACAGTCTTACAGGCCAGCTGTGGTTTGTTGCTGACATCCTCGCTCTCACTTTTTACTGACATTTCTCGACAAATTTCTTAAAATTCTTTTAGTACTTTAGTTGGTTTAGAGCAAATGATCTTTTCCTATGTAAAGTTTTACCTCGCAGCAACCTCTCCATGAAGTTGCGGTCGACCATCTCAGTCGATTTCAATGTATAAAGTCCAAGTCTAATTTACAGCAGTAAGATGGAAAAACAACACAAGTAACAGATCACTGTAGGCTACAGTTAACGTGGTATGCTGTAACACAACGTACACAGTTAGCTACATAGCTAACACTCTAAAATAATTACATCAAGGTAACCACTGTAATTCTCGTCACTCTCTGATGACTATACACATATTTCCTCGCAATAATTAAACCGTGGTATCATTTAACAAAGTTAATATATCAAACCACGATATACCTTCCCAGGTGGTGTCTGGTTACCACCATCACAAGCAATCTTTCCGACCTATTTAGACGCTTTCCGGCAGTTCTGACACGTAACGTCTTTTTGTTGCCAGCGTTGCCCAAAATCGTCTTCCCTCCTTCACTGCCTTTTCATTGGCTCTACTACTGCGCGCGCTCGCGATCCTACTCATATGATTGGTCTGCAAATCTGTTAATCAGTGAGGCAGACGAAGGGAAGTGTAATGTTCATTCATTGCGGAAAATAAGTCGTTTTATGACACAATGTATGCGTTTACAATTATTTTGATCGCTTTTGTGCACAGTTATTGTCCTGCTGATGGGAAAACTGTATCGGGAGTGTTTCGAAGCCATATAGCTAGGGAAAACAATGGGCAATATATTACAAGATTTATCTACCACGGTGGGTGATTGGATTCAGATTTACTGTCATTTTATGATCACAAGAATAATATACTATATTTTGAACTTTTTTTCGGGTTGTTTAAATGTATATCAAGTTTCAGACACTTTATAGATAGAAGGGAAAACACATTTGTGCAGTACAGGCTGTTTTGACTGAACTGATGGCTGTGAGTCTGGACTTCCAAGGATTGTGGTAAGTTTATAGAGAGCATATCAGTGTAAGTTAGTTTAGCCACCTCTGTCTCTCTGTGGTGTGTCTAGGGGAGAATGGATTGATGGCTTACCGTCTGGAGAACGTGCCCTTGGCAGTACACAAAGAGGCCAGACTTCTGCTGTTTCAGGGCATCGAGAGCTTTGAAAACCTAAGCTGTCTGGGCAGAGTGTCAGGAGCCCAGCTTACCAGTAAGTTCAGTCTCTTTATTATGTGGTTGTACAAAAAATATTTTCGAGCTATTTGATATGATTATGGCTATGACATTTGCTTAAATGTTATCCACTTATTATTATGGATTATCACTAAAAGACAGGGACTGTTTGTGTATTTGGCTAAACTAACACTTTCAAATGGCCATTAGATGTGCCATGTAGCACTAGCGGATCCTTATGGCTTGTCATCCTGGCAGTCGGTAAATGATCCTAAGCGGTGGCCTAGCCTGCAATGACCGGAATATATACATAGCTCATAGAAACTTCAAACAAACTTTACAACATCAAGGAAGTCGCCGTGACACTGAAAGCTGAGGTGCTGCCCAACCAGTTGCCATGAACTACTTTGTAAACTGAAGAAATTTTTAGGCAGTTAAATGTTTCCGTTACAGGCAGCTCCTCAGTAAGAACATGACCAAGCTTTCTAGCATTAATATAATTTATACACAAGTATATTTTAACCACCTGGCAGAGGCAACCAGGTTTTGGGCTAAGATTTCACCTTATATAGATATTTCAAGAAAACAATGACTCAGGATGTACTGATATTATACTGAGCATTGGTATTAAGACTAATGCTTTCCTGAAACATTGGAACTGTATTTGAGTCAACATATTATTTGATCAAATCCACTGACTCTTAGGATGTCATTATCAGATTAGTATTAGGCATCAACCAATAATTAGAGCCAATATTCTGATAACAGTGTCATATAGAAACTGTTAAAAATAAAAAAAAAAATAAAAAAGTAGGTTCAGTTCATCCCTATTAATATTGCCAAACATGCAACCAGATCAACAAAGAAATGGTTGCATGAACACACAATCAATATTTTTGCAATGATCATCTTGGTTTCTAAATTTAAACTTGAAAATTGTAAAATTGAAAACAAGTGGTTTCAGTTTAATAGAGCAGTCTACAAGAACAAACTTCCGAAAACAAAGGAGCTCAACATTTTCTAGAAGGAAGAGTGAGATATATATATATATATATATATATATATATATATATATATATATATATATATATATATATATATATATATATATATATATATATATATATATATAATTCCTGTGTCTCAAACCTTCTTAGACTTTACAGAAAGAGGCTACAATCAAAATATGACCCATTGCATGTTCATTTTATAGACCTATATTAATTTTTGTTCATTTCCTTGAAGACAAAGTATGAATACACTCTAAGCATGTTATGTAATATTGTCAAATATTATAGATACCCACATTTATTTCTCTGATCAGTTCTTTTAGGAGATGTAGGAGGTGGTCATGGATTAATTGCAATGATTCAGTGACCAGAATTTGGTTATAATTAAATATCTACAGTAAGATACAGTAAAAAGTTTTAGGCAGGTGTGAAAAAAATGCAGTAAAGTAAGAATGCTTTCAAAAATAGACATGTTAATAGTTTATATTTATAAATTAACAAAATGCAAAGTGAGTGAACAGAAGAAAAATCTACATCAAATAAATATTTGGTGTGACCACCATTTGCCTTCAAAACAGCATCAATTCTTCTAGGTACACTTGCACAAAGTCAGGGATTTTGTAGACATATAGTCAGGTGTATGATTTAAACATTTATACCAAACAGGTGCTAATGATCATCAACTCAATATGTAGGTTGAAACACAATCATTAACTGAAACAGGAACAGCCGTGTAGGATGAATAAAACTGGGTGAGGAACGGCCAAACTCAGCTAAAAAGGTGAGGTTGCGGAAAACCTACCTGCCGGGTTCCTTCAAAAACTGTGTGCAGGTGTACCTAGGAAACTGATGCTGTTTTGAAGGCAAAGGGTGGTCACACCAAATATTGATTTGATGTAGATTCTTCTTCTGTTCACTCACTTTGCGTTTTGTTAATTGATAAATATAAAATATTAACGTGTCTTTTTTTGAAAGCATTCTTACTTTACAGCATTTTTTCACACATGCCCAAAACTTTTGCATAGTACTGTATGTTTAAATATTTAAATATTGAATATTTTAATTATTTTATTAATTATTATTAAGTGTGAACATATGATCAATCATGTATAAACTATCATTTCTAATACTTGTTCAGTAACACTGATCACAGAGGAATACAATCAGACCATACCACGACAGGCCAGACCCCAGGCCTGGCATGTGATATATGCAGACCGTTACACCTGCCAGGAAGAGAAGCTAGATGATGTGCTGGAGGATGTGGGCTTCCAGCTCACCATGCTTAACCCAGACTCAGCAGGGAACCCAATGGACCACTTCAGTGCTGAGGATGCCGGTGAGGAAGCTATATCCTATATGAATACATATAGTACATATAAATACCATATTGTCATATCTAATTTATCACATCTAATGAATTGTAAAATAAATATTAAAATATAGAATAAAAATATAGAACTGAATAAAATCCATAGCTAAAAATCCATAGCTAAATAGCATTCACACAAAATCTCTTACACTGCAGATATTACATGTACAGTACAAAAAAGTTTAAAAAATAATAAAAATCAATTCTAAGAAAAAAATAATTATACATCAGGTGATGAGGTTGCAAATTTAGTGGTAGGTGAGGTATCGTTCAAAGGAATTGGGAATCTTTAAGTGCAGTTTTCTTTTTTCACTTTTGGGGGTAATTAGATTTAATTCTGATGGAGATAAATGCAATGTAAAGGGAATCATATAAGTCTGTAGAGTTCAGGATTACATGAAAATGTCAAAATTTGACAATATGATCAGGCAGCCACATAAATGTTAACAACTGGGCAGCAAAAAATTGGAAGAAAATGAAGCACTGAACAATACTTATGGAAATGGAAATGGTTCAGCAAATGTAGGCAGAACAGTTTGTCCATTTTTCAAAAAGCTGGAATTTTCTCTCATCTGTTCCATTGGATTCAAACTGTTTAACATTCATGTGACACAATAAAGCTGGTTTATTGCACAGCCTACAACACATGATTATGGTTACTGACAACACCAAGCTGCTGTTAAAATGTTACACGTTGGCTTTATCTGATGGTGCTATTCTATACTGTTTTCCATGCGAAACAGGCAACAGTAGGATACACTACTTAGGCTTCTTTGGAAATCAGATTGTGACACTGGCAACCTGGGCTTTTAACTTGTATTGAGATAACTCTTTGAGATCAAGTTACTGGAAGGCCATAAGGGTAGCATAGAGAACAGTGTGACACTACTGGTCCTCTCTCTGTCCTCAGGTTTGCACAGCTTTTTCTTCTTGCTGATTCTGGCCTATTTTGTGGCCTCCTGTATCTACATGCAGCCCCTGTGGCGGGCTTTGTATAAGGGAGGTCCCATGCACACAGTGCTGAAGGTCCTGTCCACAGCGCTGTTCCTGCAAGGTCTATCTGTGCTCTGGAATTACATCCACATGGCCAAGTGAGACTGACTACTGACATTAGCTGTGCATTCTCTTTGTATCAGAAAATTTTCTATAATTTCTCATGCTGTCAGTGGAGGTTATTACGTCATGTTTATTCTGCAGGTATGCTAGGGATGGAGTGGGAACACCTCTAATGGACAACCTAGCAGAGTGTAAGTCATCCTCTTCATTAGATGTTTACACATCATTAACTGTTAACAATAACTAGTGTTTTTAAAAATAGTATTTCTAAAATCCCTCATAATTGGACAATGAGAGAACTATTTTGTTAATAAAATTAGGACATTTCTGTCAGCACTGTTGCTCTGTATGTATGTATTTGTGTAGTCTGTGACATGGTGGCTCAAGTGCAGATGCTGTACATGCTGCTGAGTTTGTGTATGGGCTGGACGCTAAGCCGAGGCAGGAAATCCCAGAGTAAACCACTGCAGTGGGACTCCTCTCCCACATCCACTGCTCTTGCTCTTGGAGGAGTTGTTACACAGGTCAGACTTCTGCCAGTTATAGATAACCTATAAAGAAATTCTTTGACCAAAATTGCTAACTTTCCAGACAGTTCCCACTGAGTTGAGTTGATCTCAGAACATCCACAAAGATTTTTTGTGAAATTGCCTGCACACTGTGCAGTATTTGATTGCAAGAATCACTGACACCTTAAAGCAAGAGAACAAAAAATGAATTTTCACAGGAGATAGCTCAGAGAATATGTGCAATTTTATTTTCCGAGGGATTTTATGCAGGAGTTAAGGCAGGCTAGTCATGTAAGTTTATTACTCTTTAATTCTGTTTAGCTTCTCTTTAACTTGACCTCAGTGACTAGCTAAGGTCAGTGAAATTCATTTTATAATTTGATTTGCAGTTGAGTGCGTTTGACTTAGTTTATCAGGTAGATTATGTTTATCATTATGTAACCAAACTAGCTTCCACCATCTGTCACACTAGCTTTTGCTTATATTGTGTTACTTGATTAATTTATAATACATTTCTGAAAGGTATTTTTATATAAAGTTTATTCTTTGTGATTTTATGTGATCTTTTTATTGCTGATTGCTGATATGAAATTAAAAATTAACTATTGGAATCTTGGTTTATTATTGCTAAACAAGTATTATAGTTTTTTTATTACGTTTGTTGTCGTTGGGGGCACCGTGGTTCAGTGATTAGCACGTTTGCCCAAGCACCGCCAAGATTGGGGGTTTGAATCCCACCTCTTTTGCAAGTTTGCATGTTTTCCTCGTGCTTCGGGGGTTTCCTCCGGATACTCCGGTTTCCTCCCAGTCCTGTCCAAAGACATCCACTGTAGGCTGATTGGCATTTCCAAATTGTTCCTAGTGTGTGAGTGTGTGTGCGATTGTGCCCTGCGATGTGTTGGCACCCCGTCTAGGGTGTCCCCCGCCTCGTGCCCCCAGTCCTCTGGGATAGGCTTCAGACTCCCCGTGACCCTGTGTAGGATAAGCGGTACAGAAAATGGATGGATGCTTCGCACCTCTGGGGTTGGGGGTTTGAATCCCGCCTCCGCCCTGTGTGCATGGAGTTTGCATGTTCTCCGCGTACTTCGGCGGTTTCCTCCGGGTACTCTGGTTTCCTCCCCCAGTCCAAAGACGTGTGTTGTACAACGTCTGGCAAAAATTATGGAATCACCACACTTAGACTAATTTGCATTTTTAGATTTGTGCTGGTATTTGTTTTAGAAATGCAAATTACAAGGTGATTCTATAACATTGAGTGATTCCATAATTTTTTCCTCTACTTGATCTGGAACAAAATATGCCATTAATTAAAATAATTTAATTTAATTTGTTTGAGGTATGTTTCATGAAGCCAGAATGTTCAGCTATTAAACCAAATTTGTTTATTTGCTACAAAGTAAAAACAAAAAGTCAGGTGAGCATCATCTAAGTGTGGTGCTTCCATATTTTTCGCCAGGGGCTGTAGGCTGATTGGCATTTCCTAATTGTCCGTAGTGTGTGAATGGGTGTATGATTGTGCCCTGTGATGGGTTGGCACCAAGTCCAGGGTGTCCCCCGCCTTGTGCCCTGAGTTCCCTGGGATAGGCTCCAGGCTCCCCTACGACCCTGTGTAGGATAAGCGGTATGGAAGATGGATGGATGGATAAATGAATGTCATCATTCACCATATATATACATTGCTGACTGAGAAATGAGTGATTAAAATAAACTAAGATGACATAATGCCCTACACAGCAAAGTGCTTTAAATTTAAGCCAGCTACATTTAACTAATAACTGACACTTAGGGAGACTTAACAACTATAAAACTAAAGTAGCTTACCAAAAAGTAGGCTTTTTAAATGCTGACATTAACATTATCTTTAACTGGCATTTTTCCTCTCTCTTAGCTATTTGCTGTACTGTCTCTTTAAAACTAAAGCTGCACATACCAAAACATGATGATTTGAACTGTCTGGTATTTAAAGCTGCACATACCAAGCTAGGTAACCAGTTTGTTTTCGCTATTTAGCCTCATCATATGGTCATCACATACAGTGAAGTATTTTGACAAAGTAAAGCCCATTGATTCTACATGAATGCATTCATGTAGTTTCTGGTCAGTGCATGAATGTTTCTGACTACACTGTAGTAACCAAACTCATCTCAGACTAGTTTCTTTATACCTGTGACGTTGTAGGGAGCACTACTCATCTGGGAGCAGTTTGAAGACACCGAGCACCACAGTTATCATGGTCATCGCAGTGTACCTGGGTTATTGCTGATGGTGTTGCGTGTTATTCTCACACTGATATTTGCATCAGTACTGTACCAGATTATCTCTGTAGAGCGGAGCACGCTCAAAAGGGACTTCTACCTCAGCTTTGCCAAGGTAAATCAATTTAGTTTATTTTAAAATGACTTTACACTTGAGCAGCTTCACAGAGGTCTGGGTGAAAATATCAGACATGATTGAGAAGGCACTAAGTAACTGTGTTGATGGGGTCTCAGAATAAGGAGCAAACTTTCAAAGTGCTAACATTGCCCAAATCAACATAATCAGTTTGTGGACACCTGACCAATCACACCCATATGTGCTTGATGAACATCTCATTCCAGTTTTAGTTCCCCCTTTGCCGTTATAATGACCTCCACTTGTCTGGGATGGCTTTCCACTGGATTTTGGTGGCTGTGGGAATTTCTGCCTCATCGGCCACAAGAGAGAGGTCTGGCATTGATACCGGGCAAGATGGCCTGGCGCACAACTGCATTGCAATTCATCCCAAAAGTGATGAGTGGTGTTGACGTCAGGGCTGTACAGGGCAGACGAGTTCTTTCATTCCAACCTTGGCAAGCCATGTCTTTATGGACCTGGTTTGGGCCCCTTAGTTCCAGTGAAGGGAGATCATAATGCTACAGCAGTGGTTCTCAAACTTTTTCAGCGTGAGGCCCCCCTTGTCTAGGGTGCATCCCTTTGTGGCCCCCTAGAGCCATCAAATTTTCACAGTTTTGTTTTTTTCACACTAGGCTCTTCTGTATGAACTTTCTCAGATAAGAGACTATGTCCTCTATCTAAAAACATATCCATTTTAAATAGTCTTAGGTTTTTATCAGCGTGTGGCTAACAGTACTGTACACTAGTATATCAACAGATGTCTCTGTTTGGTATGTGTCTTAGTGTGCTGTCTACAATTGATTTAATTTATTAATATTTCTCATTTTTGTGTACTTCATAGTGTAAAGGTTCACGATCCCGACTTACATACAGGTCAAATTAATTAAAAAAAATAATGTTATAGAATTTCTATGTGGCCCCCTGGCACCATCTGGCGGCCCCCAGTTTGAGAGCCACTGTGCTACAGCATACAAACACATTCTAGACAATTGTATGCTTCAGACTTTGTGGTAAAAGTTTGGGGAAGAACCACATATGGGTTTGATAGTCAGGTGTTCAAAGACCTTTGGCCATATGGTGTATTAAATCAGTCAAAACAGCATCAGCACCTGAACATAGATTTAGTGGGGCAGGGTAGCATTAATAACGAGATAGCCTCAAACAAAATTAAGTCGAGAGGTTAGAAATTGAATTATACTATAGGCTACTATTTAGTGAATGTTTTGAGTAACCTCATAATAGGCAGTTGACAGTCAACAACATATAGTCATCCAGCATACAATTTGGTCACTGGAAAAGGGAGACGCATTGTTCTTTATGGTGCACACATACAGTATTTTTGATGTACAGACATCCAGTCCATAATCCCTGTTTCCCTCTAGTAGTCTTTGCAATATACGTACAGTGGTGCTTGAAAGTTTGTGAAATTAGTAATGTCTATACATATATGCATAAATATGACCTAAAATATCATCAGATTTCACAGTCCTAAAAGTAGACAATTAAACAAATGAGACAAATGAGACAAAAATATTATACTTGGTCATTTATTTATTGAAGAAAATGATCCAATATTACATATCTGTGAGTGGCCAAAGTATGTGCATTTAATTTGAAGGTGAAATTAGAGTCTGGTATTTTCAATCAATGGGATGACAATCAGGTGTGATTGTCCAGATTGTGCTCTCCAAAAAGAACTTTGCTGCTTGTCTGCTGTTTGCTAAAGGTCACGTGGATAAGCCAGAAGGCTGTTGGAAAAATGTTTTGTGGATGGATGAGACCAAAACAGAACTTTTTGGTTTAAATGAGAAGCGTTATGTTTGGAGAAAGAAAAACACTGCATTCCAGCAGAAGAACCTTATCCCATCTGTGAAACATGGTGGTGGTAGGATCATGGTTTGGGCCTGTTTTGCTGCACCAGGGCCAAGACAGATTGCTATCATTGATGGAACAATGAATTCTGAATTATACCAGTGAATTCTAAAGGAAAATGTCAGGACATCTGTCCGTGAACTGAATCTCAAGAGAAAGTGGGTCATGCAGCAAGACAATGACCCTAAACACACAAGTCATTCTACCAAAGAATGGTTAAAGAATAATAAAGTTAATGTTTTGGAATGGCCAAGTCAAAGTCCTGACCTTAATCCACTAGAAATGTTGTGGAAGGACCTGAGGCAATCAGTTCATGTGAGGAGACCCACCAACATCCTAGAGTTGAAGCTGTTCTGTACTGACGAATGGGCTAAAATTTAGATGCAGTTATTGCTGCACAAGGGGGTCACATCAGACACTGAAAGCAAAGGTTCACATACTTTTGCCACTCACAGATATATAATATAGGATCATTTTCCTCAATAAATAAATTACCAAGTATAATACTTTTGTCTCATTTGTTTAATTGGGTTCTCTTTGCCTACTTTTAGGACTTAAAGAGTGAAAATCTGATGCTGTTTTTAAGGTCATATTTATGAAGAAATATAGAAAATACTAAAGGGTTCTGTTACAGATGACACAAGGGGAGCTGGATGCATGCGCTGGGGAAAAGTCAGTTTATTTAGAAGTAACCAAAAGTATTTGGACAGGAAAAAAGGAAAACCAAGGCAGGGTCAAAAACAAACGATAATCCACTCGGTAATAAATCCACAAGGTATTTAATCCACAAAACTAAGCAAGGTAATAATCCAAAGAGCAAAGCATTAATCCACAAAATAATGAGGAAAGAGTCCATGGTCCTGGAAACGCGAGGTGAGTGCACACAGGCACGTACATACGTTACCGTTCAATCCAATACTCCGCGACAAGGTGCAGAAACTAAAGGGTTTAAATAATACAAATGAAACACAAATCACCTGAAACTAATAATGAAGCAATAAACCAATGAACATACAGGGGCGGAGACATGACGTAAACCAAAAACAAAGAACCAATAAACATACAGGGGCGGAGACATGACGTAAACCAAAACACCAACTCTTTCACGAGTAGCGCAGAGAGGACGACTCTAACAGGTTCTCAAACTTTCAAACACCACTGTATCTTACAATAAAAATGATTCTGTACATCATAGACACTGTCTGCACCTACACTTTGCATTTGAATTCTTGTTTGGGAAATTTATTAAATTAAATTTAAATTTTTTGCTGCAAAACAAGATCTTGGTGGCCGCAGAGTATTTTTAAACTAGCCCACTGTGGCAACCCTTTTATTATTATAAGGAAAAGTAACCTGATGCATTCGGGATGCCCGATAATGGTGCACAGCACGATAGGGATTATTGCAGACTGAGGCATACCAGATCAGCATTTTTTTTTTTCTTATTTATGGATTTGGGCTTGCTTTCTAAATATTTTTGTTCCGTATTTAATATTTCTTTAATAACTTTAATACTTTCATTTTCTTTAATAAGAAAAAACTGGGCTTTACAAAGGTTCCATTAAATTTATGTGTGTAACTGAAATAAATAAACTATTTAAAGTTGAGTGTAATTGGTGTATAAAATCACAATAGCTCATCACCAGTTATAGGATTGAATTTGATCAATTGAAGTTTACATTAGTGAGTGTCATTATATGTAAATTTACACAAACTCACGAGCTCTCACAGGATACTTTTTTTTTTTTTTTTCTGAACAGGCTTCTTTCATGAATACCAAATTTAGTGTATAAATGCTCCTACAAATGAATTACAAAGAGTTAATAAAATTAAGATATTTACCTGAGATGCATTATACTACACTACTTTGATGGAGATCTGTCTCTCATGTATAATATGGGTGGGCTTATAAAACTTGGGTATTCTGCATTTACATCTATTAATTGTGAATTCTGTCATGTGTTGTGTTAGGGTTGTTTCCTGTGGTTTCTTTGTCACCCAGTCCTTGTTCTCCTTTCCATCCTATTCAATGAGCATCAAAAGGAAAAGGTAAGAGAGCTACCATGGGCAATATGATTTCAAGAAATTTAAGAAAATAAAGTGGACGATCAAAATGACCATCTGTATATATTTGTTCTGGTTGTGTTTTAGGTCATAACCATTGGTGTGATTCTGTGCCAGTCCATCTCAGTGGTGATCTTGTACAGGCTATTCCTCTCTCGTAGTCTTTATTGGGAAGTGTCCTCGCTTTCCTCTGTGACACTCCCCCTAACCATGTCCAGAAGCCCGCGGGGACAATACTGAAGAGCAATATTGATACTACACTATTGACGCCTGTTTGTATGGAGAACAGGGCCACTCCAGAAGAAGCACTGTGATGATAGATGGAGCAAGAGGTGTGTAGGGAGCAAAATCATGTGTATTATCATGTGTACGTGTTACCTTGCGCACATGCATTATAGCATATGCAATGTTGCAGGCAGAGATAAGGTACAACTGCTGGACCCTTCTGAAAATAAGCACCTGTACGATGTATTTAGATGGACATGCAGGACTGAGTTTTCCTTTTATGCTGCAGACTAACCATGTTTCATCTATTTAAGAATCCCCATAAACTAAAACAGGACATTGCAGATAAGCTTATAGACATATGTTGCTGATATATTGAAATGTCATATTATTGTTAATCCTATTTCCATAACCCTATTTATCAGAATTTTTTTTAGTATTTTATCTGTGGTTTAATTGTCTACCTATTAAGATTACAAACTACGGACTGATGTCAAGTTATGTGAAAAAATGAAATATCAGCAGCTCTGTTATCAGAGATATTTTGCTGGCATGGATTGGCTCCACTTGCCCTGTTACAGGAAAGAGTCACTAAAAATTAATACAAAGTTATTGTGACTGATCACCTTTATCCTATGATGAAATATTTTTATGTTCACTGATGGGAGTGGTCTCTTCTAGGAAGACAATATCACCCATCCACAGGACGCAAAGGCTCACTGAATGGTTTGATGAGGATGAAAATGATGTAAGTCATATGTTATGGCCTTCACAGTGACCACACCTCAATCAAATTAAAGACCTCTAGGAGATTTTGGAGTGACATTTTAGACTGCAGTCTTTACCACTATTATCAACACACCACTACAGTTCCAGAGACTTACCAAGCTATACCAAGGAGTATTGAAGCTGTTTTACGCCTGATGGTGGCCGAACTTACTAAGACACCTTATATTGTTTTTTTCCCCCCTTTAATTTGTTACCCGTCTCGTTAGATTGCGTTTAAACATATAGTTTTAAATAGCTGGAACATGGGACTGGTTCAAGGTGGCACAGTGGCCCCTAGGTGTGAATGAGTGTGTGTACAGTACTCTACAATGGGCAGGCATCCCATCCAGATTGTATTCCATCCTAGGCTCTGGATACACAGTGACCCTGACAAGGCGGTTACTAAAGATGAATGAATATTACTGGTTCACAAGTATTATGGAATCCCACTATGAAAGATCTTTCATGTGAATCATTACAACAATGACTTACAATAAATTTTGGGTCTGTTTATTAGATTCTTGTCTGTATAGAGCAATGTGGTACATACACATTTGCGCACACAATACAGTCACAAGCATGTTTTTTTTTTAACTAAACTTGAATAAAGATGCCAATGTTTGTTTGAATTACTAAGTACATTTAATATTATATGTGGTTTGATGTTCATTTTCACAAGTGCCTGAAATGACAATCACTTTGCCAGTGAAAAAGTCTAATGTTTTTGCTTTGTTATGATGAATAAAAAACAGAGAATATATATTGATCTGTTGAACTGGATACACTCTTCATAAGCAAAAACCTGTGTCTATTATGGGAGGTACAATATGTCTACTGTATAGACATACTGCATATGTCTAATATGTCTATGTTGATATACAAGACTGTTTGTGTTGTTTTTACCATGGCTTATTATACCTGGCTTTCTCCACTGGGGAGCACTATGTAGCAGTTACACATCGATTTCAGCATGTCTTTGTTAGATGTAAAATACTCCATGAACTTGGATTTTTAACTGCAATTGAGTGCAAATGTTTGCATGCTCTTAGGAACAAAAAAAAATAAAATATTTATACTTTCAGGACATTTAGTGTCTTAGGTGTTGTTGAGTCCAAAATCTCAAAGTCCTCGAAGGATTAAAGGTAAAAACAAAGTTACATGTCCGAGAAGCTGGCTATATAAAGAGAATAACAGAACGATGTGGGACATCATATTGCACTTTTTAGGCTCTGAATAGTCTCCACTGATGCTAATCCAATAAATTGGCGATCTGTCAAGCTGCAAACCAGGCTAAAATTGATGTTTAAACCAACTGTGTCCTCAATTGTGCTCGCCTGTCCATTAAAAATATCATGACACACGCAAGGAAGGTAACATAAGACTCAAAATGGGTCTATTCTTCCTAAATAATGCTACAGCAATTGCAGTAAAATGATAATTTGTGTAGTTTTGTACTAAGACATGTCTATAGCATTTGCAACGAGAGCATATTTAATGTGGAGGGTGGTGGATTCCAGGGTACAATGTAAACTCTTTGTAAATTTAGCTTGTTTTGTGTTTCTGATTTTCTGTAATGAATTGAATTGTAATAGTAGTTCAATAGAATGTGTTGTTCCTACTTGTTTATCTAATATTATTCTGATGGTAATAATCTACAAAAGCACTGTCAAGGTCTTGTGGTATTTAATAGAAACTGAGAAAATTCTAATGGAATCTGATTCTGATGGAAACCAGTAAAACATGTTCCATTATGTGATGGAAACCATTCGAGATTTTTCCTAATGCACCTGATTCCCAACCTGATTCTACAATACCCCCTGTCCTGTACATTTTATTGTTGTTGTTTTTTTTCCTGTTCTAACAGACACTTCACCACAGGGCTGTTAGTTAGCTGATAAGTTGAATCAGGGGTACTGGGATCAGGACTCCAGTACCAGGGTTGGTAACCTGTGTTTTAATGGATGTTTTTTTCTCCAGCAGGGATCAGAATGAAGTTACATTGTATAGTATTGTTTATTATAGAAACTCAGCCATGTCATATTCCAGCTTTAATGCCAAAAACTTAACCAGATCCCTCTGTTACATTTCCAACAAACGTTGGGTGCTAGACCTTAATGGGCATAGCCTGCCCAGCATTGTTAAAAGAAATTATGTACTATAAAACTTTGTATTTATTAAATCCTTTATGTACATCACAGTAATGAAATACAGTTGCAAACGCAGGCCCCTGTATAGTTTAGTTAAAAGGGGGTTACCAGATGTTCTTAATAATAATAATAATAATCATAATAATCATAATAATCATCATCATCAATGATGGCAGTATAAGCATCTTAAAAGAGAGTCCTGACAGGCAAAGGTCCTAATAACTTAGGATCTTTGGTTGTAGTTTTAATTATTATATATCTGCCCAAATTCATATATCATACTTCATTCAACTGACTTGATATTGCTTTATAAGCAGGAGTCATGTAGGCTAATATTTATTGACTATTACTTCTGCGGTCGCTTTTTCTGACATTTGAATGAGCCCACCACACAGGTATATTCTCACTGAGGTCACCTCCTTGGCCCCAACATGAAAAAATCCTAGCACTGCCACTGCAGGCGTGGTGTGTATAACTGGAGGGGCAGCACTAGCTTGGGCATCGCGCACCACATTGATTTTATTCCATGATATAGTGTTTAACTTTGCCAATTTTGCCTCTCTCTATTTAAATGTAATCAATTAAATCGACTACTGCATATGACATGCCAAGTGTATTTTTTAAATGGTTTTAAATTTCTCATTTTTCCTTTACTTGTTTTATGTCCGTGAGGATGCACTGAAGTAAGCAAAGGTCTGGAGACCTATATTCGCCAGTGTATTTGCCTATTGTCATGGAAACCAAAACATGAACGAGAGCAATGTGGTTGGATTGTTTTCAATTTCATACATATGAAGTCAAACTTAGAAATAGGATTCTTTAAGGATTCACTTGATAATTAAGGATTCTTAGTTTCCTAAAAGATTTCTACCTTTAACTAGGCGAAATATTAAATACTGAGGAGTAAAACTTAATTTTAGGTGTCTGTTGTTGACACGTTTGTCGAAACTGCTGACTAGTTTTTACTGTAGGCTGTCTTAAAGCCAACATTTAGAACAAAGATGAAGAAGTTACGGATACCACTCACAGACAGTATTTTATTTCATTATTATTATTATTATTATTATTATTATTATTATTATTATTATTTTACAAATATACGTGCACCCTACACTTAATAGCGTGAAAGAGTCCTTACAGCACACTACAATAAGAGTAAGGTTCGTGCAGAGTCTTGCGCATTCCCGGCAAAACCACATAAGCTAAAGGAGGAAGATGAGGAGCAGAGGCCGTCCACGCTGGACAGTTACAGGGCATCGTGTAAGCAGGATTGCCCGGAGAGGGGTGCGTGTGCGTGGCACCAAGGATTCCCATTCTAGGAAATGCAACAACGCGTCCGGAATAGCCAAGCGAGTCGTGTGTAAATGTGGTCGCCGACAATTCTGACATTTTCCAGTTTATGTCCAGGTAAGGGTAAGGGGTCGTTGGTACAGAGTGACTGAGGAGCGCTCTGGCGGCGGCCACAGCGGCAGCCGTCTTTTCAGGATTCGTTAGTACCCCTTTTGGTGCGTCCTGCTCTCCAAAGATATAACCCACATTACACTCATACCCGTCCTTCTTCACTGAGTTCTTTGGCTTGCGCCGCGGTCTATATTTGTAGTCCGGGTGTTCCTTCATGTGAACCGCGCGGAGACGTTTGGCCTCGTCGATGAAGGGTCTTTTCTCCGAGTCTGACAGAAGTTTCCACTCTCCTCCGAGCCGCTTGCTGATCTCAGAATTGTGCATCTTAGGGTTGTCAAGTGCCATCTTCCGTCTCTGGGCTCTCGACCAAACCATAAAGGCATTCATTGGACGCTTTACACGGTCAGTTTGTTTCGACATTTTCCCAACTGTTTTTAGGCAGGCAGGCTACTTCTTTAAGTTCCAAACACCACCTCAAATTCGGTTAACAAATCGTCGATTTCCTGATGTACAATAAGTGACAAATACGCGTCAGACCAGATGAACAACTTTTTTGTAGTGTAGGCTACAAGTTAGTGTCCTGTGAAAATCTTTTAAATCCATTTAGTCAAAACACCACGAAATAAACCAACTTTTAAAGCACACAGCCAACAGGCGAACCGGCACTTTTATGTCGAGTTGCTTTCCAACAGGTGTTCAGTGATTAGTGTACTCCGTTAAGAGCTGATCCGTTAAGTAAAGTGAGCTTTAGAACCTCCTACTGAGACGCGCCCGACAATGACGTCACACACGAGACAGAAACGCGCCCCTGTTCTCACCCTCGGCCCATCATCACTAACTAGAGTAATATCCTTTAGAAGATATCCCAAAAAGATATCAATAAGGGTTCTTCGTAAAACAGTGGGGGAACTATGGTAAGCCGTTTTAGCATTTAATATGACCCTGGCTCTACTAGTCGTAATTTAGTTTTGACTCAAAATTCCAATTCAGGATATCTATTCTGCAATCTTGACTCGTCGCAAATGGCATTAAAGATATCTACAACGTAATTATAGTCATAATATAAATTGAAGATATCTACAATGCTATTTTGACTAGTCATATACTTCCATTACATTGGAAAATATTTTCTGATACCTTCAAATGAGTTTTGACTTGTAGAAATTGTAATTACAGATATCTATCATTAATTTTGTACTATGTATAATTCTAATTATAGATATCTCAAATTACAATTCTACTAGTAATAATTCAATTAGAGATATCTCGAATTACATTCTCACAAGGACAAAATGCAATTCGAGATATCCCTAATTATTTTTTGATAGTCATAATTAAAATTTAAGATATCTTTAATTCCTCATCATTATAGATATCCCAGAAATACATTTTAGATATCCGAAACTAACATACAACTAGGCAAAATACAATTGTAGATACCTTGAATTGGATTTACATCTAGTCCGAACGTAATTAAAGATATCTCGAATTTATATATATATCTAAATTGTGTATTCAAATCACCCCATTGCTAAGCCCCGCCTTTCCTTTTCTAACCAATCAATTAGTGCTGTTCGGGCAAAGTTATAAGACAAATTAAAACCCATATACCAGATTAAATGTGCGTAATAATCTGATAGAAGAATGACTGTGCAACAAACTGTAGGCCTATACATAAAGTTATTAAATCAGAATAGAATAAAGCAATACTATAAAGAAATGCTAGTCTACAATTTGAATGGAGAAAAAGCCATCAATCCATATAAAATGAATTTGTATGTTTACAGTCCACATTTTGTATCACACGCCAGTATAGTTTTAGGCACATTTAAGAATAAGAGAGAAACAGCGACACCAAGAGGCCAAAAAGTTCAGAACAGCACATAAATGTTTGCAGCCAACAGCGTTCAAGACTGGGGAAAAAAGCGGGTTTGCACACTGGTGGACACATGAGGAATTTAAACCTACACCAACCGCAAAAAGCAACACCTTTGCGGCAGCCAAAGTTCGGGAAAATCGCTGATTGTGTAAATGCCTAAGTTTACTTTTATAGGCTCACAATGAGAATAAACGGATCGAAAACTTATAACCCCAACATATTTCGTGTAATTTCATTTAATATAGGCCTAAATGTAATTTTTTAAATGAAATATTAATAAAAATAAATATCAATTTGTGAAAATATATTAGGAATAATGCCACCACATGAAATGTAGGGTTACCACTCAAAAAGAACCGCAAAGCAATACATACAGTTTGCATATACATAGCACACAGAATATAATATATACTTGTATATTATACCCTTTTCTATTGAATTATATACAGTAATGTGAAAATGGCAGGGCTACACTTTTTTCCTACTCTAATACTAACTTAAACTGCTGCATAACGATTGAAGTTATTATAGCAGCCTGTTATGACTCAGTCATTGTATTTATAAAATGAAAATGTTTTCTATTATATAATGTTTCTATTAATATTTAGCGTCAACATAGTAAAAGAAACCATTATGTAACATGCAACACTGCCTGATCCAGACATGTGTAATCCATGCAAATCTGAATTCAACATTAACAATTCACCATCTTATTCTAATGTGAAGGACTCAGATAACACATCTGTAATAAAAATAAAAGACGTTACAAAAGGGTTTGAAAATAAGTAACAGGTTTGTGTGAGACTGCGGGTAGACTATTACCATCAAATCTAGCTAATTATCCATCAGTGGAAACACGCAGCGTTTAAAAAGAAATATGTAGCAAATTATTCATCATTGTGCAACACGAATACCACATGCCAAAAGAACTTACACTGCTCGACTTAGTAAAGAAGGACTGAATGGGTTTTTTTTTTTTTTTTACCCCTTTGAGCTCATCGCGACCTCTGAGCGCTCAGCGCGGGTGTGAGCATGGGCGTGACACGTGACGTGAGTGACCAATTGTCATGGCAACGTCAGGTCACATAAAGACTTATAGACACATAGACGTAGGCCTATAGAAATCAAAGAAGCACACATTGGTCATGGCCAGTGAAAAAGTGCGGAGGACGAATTTACCATCTGCCCAAAATCCATATCTTTCATACAGATGGTCATCGGGAAAAGCCAACACAAACACTAAAGGGTTAACTTTGATGCGTCAAATTTCTCTCACTTTGCTCACATCTGATTGGTCCAATTTGGGTTTGAGTTTTCTCACCCAGAATAAAACCTGGGGCCTGTACCACGAAGCCGGTTTAGGTGGCTAGCCGGGTAAGTTTCAGTTTAGTTTGTGCCAACCCTGGGTTTTACCGGCTTTTACCGGTGTTCATCGCCATAGTAACTTATGCGCCACGGCTAAGCTGCTCCGGGGCAAGTTATGCAAGAGTAAGAGAACTCAAACCAAACCTGGACCAATCAGCTGTGAGCAAAGTGTCTCTTCGGACAGCTGTGCATTCCCTTTAACTTTTCACAATGATGTAACCATGGTGCCTATGTTATTCTGTGCACGTGCATTTGGGTCATTCAATCTCAAGTGGTCCAGTTCAGGTTGCTCGGCTGTTTTTAATTTTCCTCATTTATTTTGAGTGATTACCTCTATGTATTGTCATTGCAAAACCGCCAGTTTTTTTTTTTTTTTTTTTAATGATTTTACTTTACTTGGTTTATCTACAGCGGCCATCTTTGTATCATGACACACAGCAAATTTTGGTTATACAGCTGTTTACAGAAACCTCAATATCTTGGCTCAGGATGGGACAAGCTTGAAGCTCCTTGGAACAAAAACTGATATATGAACATTTTGCACATTCATGTTCCTTAGACTTAGAACTTAAGTCCAATTGTAATGCTCAAGATTGAACACAGTTCCACTTTAGGGTCAGTTTTATAATGGAAGGGTTTGAGTCTCAATCTTAAATTGTTTAGGGGGTACCAAGGTAAGTAGTGTGCATGCAGAACATTTCAGGTTTGAGACTTCTCTCTCTCTCTCTCTTTTTTTTATGGAGGCAAGAAAGTGCAATTCTTTTTAATTTCCCTCACTTTCGGGTTGAATACCTCTGGTTGGGGACCAGATACGAACCTGATGTTTTGACAGAAATAAGTCCTCAATAGTCACATTCTGCTGTAAAAAAAAAAAAAAAAAAAAAAAAGAAAGAAAAAAAAAGAGAGACTTTGAGATTGGAGGTAAAAGTCCAGTGTTCAGCTGCGTGTTTTACAAATAAACAGTGTCATAAACATAGCTGTGGTGTTGTTTCTTGGACCACTTAGAAGAAGAACACACAAGTAAACATTAAGTTAATGTAGCTGTGATTGATTTAAACGTTAAATTGTCTTACATGTTACAGTGTTTACTGGAACACTTGAAAAAAAAGCTTGTACCATAATCACATGATTGCTTCTTGTTAATGCTCTTGCCAGTCAATTTTAAAGATACAGTTGAATTGAAATGAGAAGAATTTTATATGCATTTTTTTTAAAGTATTATAAGTATTTTGTAGTATGAATTTACTCAATGTCAACCATGATGAGCTTCCTCCTACTCCGTTGTCTACCTCAGTGTCCTCCTCCTTAGGCTAGAATCCATCTGATATCATATACTGTTTTGTTGGATGTTTTTGTGCTCTGTAATGAATCTAATGATTGTGAAAGGAGGGATGAGGACAACTCCAGCGAGAGAGAAAGCTGTTCACACTGTGTGGCTAATGCCATGAAATTTGTGCTGCTGGTGAATGAGGACAATAGGAGTGAATGGCAAAACAATGACCAGTGCTTTTTGTCCACTCAATTTGACTTTGGTCTTTTGACCTATTCACATTCATTGGGAGCTTTTTGAAACTGCTTTGGGAGAAAAGCTGCTGAGAGCTGTTCAATTAAGAAAAAGGGCAGAGAGCACTGGAATCCTCATCTATCAGCAAAGCAGCAGGATTTAAATAGAGGGCTCAGGGTTGTAAGGAAATGGAAATTGAAAATGGAAAAAATAAAATGAAAGGCAAGTTGTATAATCCTGTAAAGTTTTGTTTTGGAATACAAACTGCTTAATTAAATATGAATTTATTTCCCCTATTTTGTTTTTCAAATTGAAAAACAACTTTCAAAAATGAATTTAAATAAATTTTGAAAAGACTTTCATCAGCTAACACACTACTAAGGATTGCACCATGGGAATGGTCACTTTAATTACTGTGTAGCATCAGAAAAGAGCATCAGAAAAATGTCTTGTTTTCCATTTACATCGAAGAATTGTAATATTCAGGGAGAGAGCAGTCAGTGTATGTATGACTAAGGCCTGGTTTCTACTTCTGCATAAATTCATATTTGCATCGCAAGGCAGAGAGGGGGTATATGGGTAAGTGCTGCATACAGAGACAATTTTTTTTTATGTTCTTTTGCATAGTCTTCCAGAAACTAACTTCATGTCAGTGCTGTGAAAAAGTACTGCCCCATCATGATTTCTTCTGTTTTTGTGTATATCTCATACTAAATAGTTTTAGATCTTCCAATGAAATACAACATAAAATATAGGCAATCTGAGTAAACACACAATACAGTTTTTATTTATTTATTTTTTAATTGAAGCAAAAAAAAAGTTATCCAACACCTATCACCCATGTGAAAAACTAATTGCCCCCTTAAAATTAAAATCTGGTTGTGCCACCTTTAACAGCAATAACTGCAACGAAACACTTACTTGTAAGACTAGGATTTACTCCTATGCTTTGGATCATTGTCTTGCTGCATAATCCAGTTATGCTTGAGTTTCACCTTACGGACTGAAGACCGGACATTCTCCTTTAGGATTTTTACTCAGTGTCTTTCTGATAGTGGAGTCATAAACAGTGACTCTTATTGATGCAAGAGAGACCTGTAGGTTCTGTAATGTTGTCCTTGGCTCTTTTGTGACTTGCTGGATGAGTAGTTGCTGTACTCTTGGAGGAATTTTGGAAGGTCGACCATTTCTCTGAAGGTTCACTACTGTGCGTAGCAAAGAGTTTTTCCATTTGGAGATAATGGTTCTCTCTGTGGTTCTTTTGAGTCCCAGAGCCTTTGAAATAGTTTTGTAACCCTTCCTGATCTATTTCAATCACCTTCTTTAATTTATTTCAATTTTGGCAAAGTGTGGTACTGGGTAAGACCTTTTAACCAACTTCATGTTGTTGAAAAAGTTCTGTTTAAGAGTTGATTTGATTGAACAGGGCTGGCAGTAATCAGGCCTGGTTGTGTGTAGTCCAGCTGAATCCCATTATGAATGCAGTTTCATAGAGTTGGGGAATTAATAACTAACTACGGGGGCAAATACATTTTCACACAGGCCCTATTATTTGCTTCAATAAATAACTATCATTTAAAAACTGTATTTTGTGTTTACTCAGGTTGTCTTTGTTTTATCTTAGATTTTACTTTAATTTATGAAACAATTTAGTATCAGATATATACAAAAACAGAAGAAATACTTTTTCACAACACTGTAGTCCTGGGTTACTATTACTACACATTTTAATGCTGTGTAGCCTAATGTGGTATAGGATTACTGCTTGAGGGTGACATACCAGATATCTTCAATAATAATAGATTTGCTTACCCATTTCATATTTGCCCCCAACCTTTTGTATTAAAAGCCCCTTTGTAAAAGTGTCAAGCCACACATTCCTTCACAGGCATTCACATCTTTGAACTAGACACAATGGGACCCTCCCCTGCAAACATCTTGCACTTTTGTTTACCCATCGAAGAAGAGAAAGGACCATGGTATCATTTACACTCTTAGGATGTTGTAAAAGCAAATGGAGAGGGCAGAGTGAGGGTGATATTTGACACCTGTTTGGCCCAACAATACTCTTGCTTACAGTTAATCCACCATTCTGGCAGGGTCAAAGACTTTTTCTTACATAGTTATAATACAATGTACAACAGTGTGAATTGTAAACAAAAGACTCTCCATCCTTTTTGGGCTGAAGCATAAAGACAATAGAGAGGTTGTGTGTTTGTGTGTGTGGGCATTAATGAAATCTAAATATAATCTTACATGATCCTAAACTGTATAGATGTATTGATTGTCAATTAATGTAGTCACTGTTTCTCAGTTTGTAAACTGGCTTTTCAGAAATAACCAGTATCCTTGTTCATGTCAAGATTTTCTTTTTCCCTTTCAGTTACACATAATATGAGCAGGAAAAATGTTTTAGACTTAAACACTGGTTCACAAAAGCTTCACCATAAACAGATTCAAAAGTTTAATGCACAGACAAGACATATTACATACGAATGTGTTATATTCATACAACAGAAATAAATATATTTCTGTTTAATAATTATTAAACCTTAAGTATGGATGGCTATCACTGAACAAGCTGGGAAATATCTTAACATTCCGATTTGTTGTTTAGCATTACTACCTAGTTATATAAATATAGAATATTTATTCTCTTTACATACACTAATCAGCCATAACATTAAAACTAGATGAAGTGACGAACATTGACTATCATGTTACAATGGCACCTGTCAAGGGGTGGGACATATTAGGCAGCAAGTGAACAGTCAGTTCTCAAAGTTGATGTGTTGGAAGCAGGATAAATGGGCAAGCATAAGGATCTGACAAGGGCCAAATTGTGATGGCTAGAGAACTGGGTCAGAATATCTCCAAAATGGCAGGTCTTGTGGGGTGTTCCTGGTGTGCAGTGGTTAGTACCTACCAAAAGTGGTGCAAGGAAGGACAACCGGTGAACCGGCAAGAGGGTCATTCTTGGGCGCCCAAGGCTCATTTCAATCAATGTGCGGGGGGAGTAAAGGCTAGCCCCTCTGGTCTGATCCCACAGAAGAGTTACTGTAGCACAAATTGCTGTAAAAGTTAATGCTGGCTATAACAGAAAGGTGTCAGAACACAGTGCATCACAGCTTGCTGTGTATGGGGCTGCATAGCCACAGATTTGTCATGTGCCCATGCTGAGCCCTGTCCACCGCAAGTGAGCATCAGAACTGGTCCATGGAGCAATGTAAGAAGGTGGCCTGGTCTGATGAATCACATTTTCTTTTACATCATGTGGGGAAGAGATGGCACCAGGATACACTATGGGAAGAAGGTAAGCTGGTGAAGGCAGTGTGATGCTCTGGGCTATGTTCTGCTGGGAAACCTTGGGTCCTGGCATTCATATGGATGTTGCTTTAACACGTACCACCTACCTAAACATTGTTGCAGAATCTTAGCCCATTCCTCATGAGCAATGGCCTCCGGTTCAGTAATATTCTTGGGTTTGCGTGCTGCAACCACCTTCTTCAAATCCCACCAGAGTCAGGTGACTGATGGCCACTGTAGAATCTTCTAGGACTACTTCTGCAACCAAGCCTTGATGGAATTTGAGGTATGCTTGGGATCATTGTCCTATTGAAAGGTCCAATGATGCCCAAGCTTCAGCTTCCTCACAGATGGCATGACGTTTTCTCCTAGGATTTCCTGATACTTCAATAAATCCATCTTGCCTTCAACATGCTGCAGGTTTCCAGTACCAGAGGATGCAAAGCAGCCCCAGAGCATCACCAAGCCACCACCATGCTTGACGGTGGACAGAGTGTTCTTTTCAGCGTATGTTTCATTCTTCTTTCTCCAGACAGACCGCTGATCCATCGTGCCGAAAAGTTCCACAAAACAGAATCCTAAAACTTCTGTGCCTCATTTATATGATTTTGAGCATATTGGACCCGAGGTTTCTTGTGCTTTCAGGTGATGGTCTCTTAACTTTTTGGACCATTCTTTTGACCTAGCCATATTTCTAACATGTAGTCAAATGTGACACTCAACAACCCCCTAGCTAGTTCAGGTATTTCATGTGTTCCAGCTCAAGCACACCTGGTGCAACTAATGAAGCCCTTGATTAGTTGCATCAGGTGTGCTTAAGACAACTCCTGTTTTGCATATTTGCGCTGTTGTGAGGGATTCTATTCAATTTGGGAGAATGTTCTGTGGACTGATGGGTCGAAAGTGGAACTGTTTGGAAGACAGGGGTCCCGTTACATCTGGCATAAACCAAGCACTAAATTTAACAAAAAGATCATCATACCTACACGTGGTGGTGGAAGTGTGATGGTGTGGGGATGCTTTGCTGCTTTAAGGCCTGAACAACTTGCAATAATTGAGGTAAACATGAATTCTGCTCTCTACCAAAAAATCCTTTGTTGAAACTCCATAAGTTGAAACTCAAGCGCACCTGGATTATGCAGCAAGACAATGATCCAAAGCATAGGAGTAAATCCTAGTCCTAGACATAAGTGAAAGACTGATCTCCAGTTATCAGAAACGTTTGATTACAGTTATTGCTGCTAAGGGGTCAATTAGTTTTTCACATTGGTGATTGGTGTTGGATAACTATTTTTTTCTTCACTAAAAAACAACAACTGTATTGTGTTTTATGTTGTATTTCGTTTGAAGATCTAAAACTATTTAGTATAAGATATATACAAAAACAGAAGAAGTCAGCAGAAGTACACCACTGTACTGTATATGGCCGCTACACTGGTTATAAGGCACTGATGACCTCATTATCAACACAGTCAGCTAGGTTGCCCTTGTGCACAAAGTGAAGTTTATAAAGACATGGTTTGCCAAGGTTGCCAAACTTGACTGGTCTGCACAGAGCCCTGGCCTCAACCCAAATGAACACTTTAGGTATTAACTGGAACACTGAATGCATGCCAAGCCTTCACCCCAGACATCAGTTCTGACCTCACTAATGATCTTATGCCTGAATGGGCACAAATCCCCACAGACATATTCCACTCTTACATAAGGAGTGGATGCTGTTATAGCAGCAAAGATGGGATGTATGGCCATGGTTTTTTAATGTGATACTCAAGAAGAAAATAGGGGTGTGTTAATCTTAAAGCTTCAATGGCAGTTCCTTGGTCTTCATGACACACAGGTCCCAAGGTCAGTGATGTTTATTGTGTAATCATACAATTGAGTACAATGAGCAGAAAAATGTCATTCCCATATAATTAAGTTTGATATTGCAATAGAGAGAAAAGAGAAAATATATATACAGGGGGTGAATACATTCTTGAATGCATATACATAAATTATGTACAGATATCAGAAATCATCTGGACCTTCCGTAGATGCAAGTGGTGGGCTAGCTGCAGGAAGCCTCCAAACATAATTGCACTAGGCTCTCACAGAGCAGTCTCAAAGATAACCAGGTTAGTTTCTTTGCTGGAGGTCAGTCCATTGGCCAACTTTGGCTGACGGCAGTTCATATATGCCTGCAGGTAGTGGAGAGAGCACAAGTAAGTGAACAGCTGAGCATATGCACAAGTCCCTTTCAGTAGACTTGAAAGGAGATGAAATGTACCTCACATTTCCTTTTTTAACCAGCAAAGCACTTCTATACATGAGCATGTGCACAATAGACAAGTGAACCGTTGCAAAAATTCCCCCTTCTTTAATTTCATTATTTTGCAGGACTCAGAACCTTACATTGTAACTTTGAGCACTGATTGGACAAGAACTACGTCTACTGGAAAAGAAAAAGTCCAGACAACACAAAGAGCAACCAAAAACAGTTGGCTACAGTATCAGATGTACTCCCAATTGTGCTTGCATTCATAAGAAACAAAGGAAGAGTGGTGCAGTATCAGATTATGTGTGTTTGAAAAGCTCAGCAGTAATCTCCAGAGGGCTAGCTCTGTGAATTATCTCAGCAGTGTGGGAGGCAAAGGGGAACCTGATCCATAGAAAGACCAGGGATGCCAGGCGGGGGGGTGTTGGGCAAAAGGCTCCTACAATACCTCCCCATCAACCTGCCAAAGGAGAGGGATAACTGATACAGTGTAAGGGCAAAATGGCCAGAGCTCTTTCAAACAGTTTTGTGCTTTTCTGTCACAGGTACAGTGACATACACAGATAGAGAACAGGGTGGGAGAAAAAAGAACATGATGTTGTTTAGGCAGGAATGGAAGCTCCATGGCTATGTTTATGTGTGTGTACAGTATGAGTTTGGACTAAACTGAATGAATTTATTTTTTCAGTATAAGGTTTAAAGCCCAGCCTTTTGATTGGTCCTATACATGTGTTCAGGCGGAAGTGTGTGTGTGTGTGTGTGTGTGTGTGTGTGTGTGTGTGTGTGTGTGTGCGCGCAAGAGTGAATGTGTAAAAAAGCAAATGTAAGTCAGAATAGTAAGTATGTTAATGAATATGAAATGTATGAAAATAAGTACATTTGTGAGAAAGTGTATGTATGTATAAGTATGTATGTTTGTTGATTGTTTTCTGTACCTGTTTTGCTAGCTGTATTAATGAGGCTGATTCTGCTTTTCCTGTCTGATGCACCATCTTATAGAAGATTCCATCCTTGTTCTGGAGCAGCACATGGGGTTCATCATATTCATGTATGCGGCCCCCATCGAGAACCTGCAAGCAAGGAACTTTGTCAGGGGTTTTAAGGAAGGACCTCTAAACAATACTTACAGTATGGTGTAATCATACACAGAGGGAGATTAATATTTTCATCCACTGTCAGCTTTTCAGACCTTGATCAGCAGTAATCACAGCAGTGAGTAAGCCAGTAAGCTGTAATAACATCAGTTAAGAACAGGCGTTAGTGTGAGGTAAGCAGTAATTATGTGAAGTATGAAATGTGAATATAGTCATACAGTCAGTGTGTGTGTGTGTGTGTGTGTGTGTGTTCAAGTGAATTGAACACATAGTAGAGAAAGTAGTATGAGTCAGTGTGATTAACCATGGCTGTGTATTCCTAGGTGAAAAACAACAGAGATAATGCAGTGTGATTTACAGTGCAGTGAAAAAGTATTTGCCCTCTCCTGATTTCCTATATTTTTGCATATTTGTCACACTAAATGATTTCGTATCCTCATACAAAATGCAATATTAGACAAGGAACCTGAGGAAACACAAAACAAGGTAAAAGTGCAATTACTGTTTCACATGGGTGTTATGAAACACCTATAACACCCATGTGAAACAGGAATTGCCCCTAAACTTTATTTGCTTGGCAAATAAATGCAGCAAGACAAAAATAATTTTTCATTCCAGGAGATTTTGTGGTAGAGAGCAGAATTCATTGTTCTGTCAATTAAGGCAGGTTGCCCAGGCCCTGAAGCAGCAAAGCATCCACACACTATCACATTACTACCACCATTTTTGAATGTTGGTATGATGTTCCTATTGTGGAATGCTGTGTTAGCGTTACGCCAGATTTAACAGGACCCATGCCTTTCAAAAAGTGACAGTTTCAACTCATCAATCCACAGAACATTATTACAAAAGGCTTGGGGGTCAAACAAGGTGATTTAGGCAAATGTGAGATTAGCCTTTATGTTTCTCTTAGTTACCAGTGGATTTCGTCTTGCAACTCTTCTATGGACATCATTTGTGCTCAGTCTCTTTCTAATGGTGGGATTATTATCAAGCACACTAAACTTGTCTGAGGCAAGCAAGCTGTGCAGTTCGTTAGATTTTCATCTTGGGTCTTTCCTGAATGAGTCATTGATGTGCTATTGGAGGAATTCTGATAGGCTAGAAGATTCACCACTGTTCCAAATTTTCTCCATTTGGAGATAATTACTCACTATCTTTTGCTATCCCAGAATGTAAGAAATGGCTTTGTAACCCTTTCTAGACTTATATATTTCAATTAATTTCTCTCTCATATCTTTTTAATTTGAACTGGCATACTGTGCTGATTGTTGAGACCTTTTAGCCTACTTCACATTGCTGGAAAGGTTCTATTTACAGGGCTGGCAGTAATCAAGCCTAGGTGTGTCTAATCTAATTGAACTCAATTATCAATTAAATTGAATTAATTCAGTAACTAAGG